>CM057077.1:32268278-32454971 GCA_029379335.1 Thymus mandschuricus
GAGGACGGATTGAATTCAAATTTTAATAGTAGAAGGATTTCTTAAAATAAATAAATAAAATGTACAGGGATCTAATGAAACAAAAAATTATATATATAAGGACTTGAAGATGTATTAAGCCGGTTAAATGAATAAGAATAGTACCCCAACTCTTATGCATAAGATCATTATACATGCTTGGTTTAATAACTAACCCTAAATAATAAAATACAATTCTAATTTTGATGGAAAAAAATAAATAAAAAGATATTTTCTATAAAAAAAATGAAAAATAATAGTCTCGCAATACAAAATAAATCAAAAATCAAATTTAAACATAGTGTGATAGTGAGAGTTAGTAGATTTTTATTCAGGCTTTAAGATTGAATTGATTTTGGTAATTTCACAACTTTCATTAAAATATAAATTACAATCAAATAAATATTTAACTAATTACATTCAACTATTGCAACTTAATTGGATAAAAACGTGTATTATCATAGAAATTATGATCTATCATTTAAATGTGATTAGTATGTCAAATAGAATAACATATAAAAGCACTCATCTAAATACTTAGCGAATAAAAAAAACTTGTTCACTTTTCTATTCATTGATCTAAATACTTATCAAATAAAAAAACTCTTCCACTTTTAATTGTAGTCTTGAAATAAATATTATCGGTTGCAATTTGTTTATAGCATATTCACCCAATGAAAAGTGATTATTTCAACCAATGGAGAAGATAAAATAATGCAAATAAAATTAATTAAAAATATTTGTGACAAAATTAAAAAAAATAAATAAAGAGTAACAATAAGGATCGAAAGACTCAATAAAATAAAAATAAAAAAATAAACCTTATAATTAAAAAGATGTATTGAACACATAATTACTCCCATAGCAATGTATACTCTTCACAATATTAGATGCCATCCCTATAAATTAAATAAAATTAAAAACAGTAATTCCTTAAACTTGCACAACTCTGGATTGATGCTTATGCAATTGAGTAATGTTGAAGCTTCAACGCGACACTTATGTGGTAATCTCTTCCACTCCAACATACTTCTATCTTTGAATGAAGATATAAAATGATGTAGTTGAATTGAGTGGATTCTTTTGGTATTGGTATTGGTATTGAAATGCTGAAATATATATAAGCACTATTAATTATAGAAATAGAAAGACAATTAAATTTCTTCCATGATTTATGCAATGCTATTAATGAGAAGATTGAGAATTCAAATCGTGTGATAATGATAATTATCGTATGCAATTTATAACTAATTTTATTTTAGGTAACTGTCTATTGCTAAAAATAGGCTAATGAAAGTTACTAAAAATAACAGCCCGGTACTGCTATTAGTATATAGATATTAAATGAAAAGTAACGCGACAACACACGTGTTCTCTACTAGTAAAAATTAAGTATCTCTGTAAGTAAAGCACAGTCTATGGCTAATATTTAATGACTAATATCTATCTATTTTTTAACATAGACAAATTAAATGAATATAAATCTGTAAATTGACCGAAGTAAAATTATTAACTGACACGTGAAGTAGAATTTATCATGACGTGGGTGGTTCTAAGAAAGAAAAGTCAAGAAATTACATTTCCTCTAATTAGTCACAGAAATGACCTAACGGCGATTTTTATTTCAAATGAGTTACCACTATTCTCGATTTCGTCCAATAATCGAAATTTCTTTGACATTCAAATAAATGCAGCCTAAAATATAGGAAATAAAAGCACCTTTCGAGTAACGCCGCCTCTCGAAATAAAGCATGTTTGACTTTGATTTTTCAGACTTTTCAACAATAATAATATTATTTTTTTATTGAGCAAAAACAATAATAATACTCCCTCCGTCCTCCATTTAGTGACGTTAATACTATATTGGGACGTCCTCCATTTACTGACAATTTCCATTTTTGGACGTAGACCCCACAATCACTTTAACACTTTAACACTTTATACATCTACTTTTTATTATTTTAACATTTTAATACTATTAAACAATTCAAATGGACCCACAATTATTCCACTTTAACACTTTAACACATTAATTTATTATTATACCATAAAATGCGAAAAAACGCGTGCCCAAACTCCCTCCGTCACTAAATGGAGGACGGAGGGAGTAATAATAATTGAAGCCTTCATAATTTACAAATAGAAACGCAATGCATGCATGCTTCTCAAACATAAACACAATATACGAAAGCCATGAAAACTCCTTCAATCTCAACTCTCCTCTCTCCTGTTCTTCCTTCTTCTCATCTTCTTTTACTCATCACCAACTTATGCTGATAGTCGCAACCATTTCCTTCAATGCCTCTCTCAAAAACTCGAGAACTACTCCTCGATTTCGAATTATTTACCCGGCAAATGCTTCCTACATTTCCGCACTACAATCCTCCATCAAAAACTTAAGGTTCATGACGGAATCTTTGCCTAAACTGCAAGAGTGATAATAACTCTGGAGCATGAATCGTAGATTCCGCCTATTATATACTCTGCGCCAAAGAAACTGGGTTGGAAACCAGAGTTCGAAGTGGCAGCCATGACGTAGAAGGTGTTGGGTACAAACAATAAGTCTCACATCAAAGGAGCACCTTCTGAGAAGGAGCCCAGAACAAAACCGTGCGAGCTTGGCCCAAAGCGGACAATATCATACTAGTGTGGATCGGTGATGCGTGCAGCATCCCAACAGAAGGACTATCTTCTACCTCAAAGTTCACATTCATGATCGTTGATATGATCTATCTCAGGGAAATCACGATCAGCATTAATGACAAAAGGGCATGGATCGGGGCTAGTGCAACGGCCGGTGAAGTATACTACATGATCGTAGAAATTACAGAGAGCCCTGTTTTGGGATTTCCTGGGGCTATTGCATTATCCGTAGGCGTTGGCGGCAACTATGGAGGAGGAAGCTATGACACACTTGTAGAGAGAATATAATTTGAAGAGATAATTTATTATTGATAACATCAAGTATTTATACAAAATACAATTGGCTACATTTTGTGTGTAGGCGATGTGGGACAGCAAATCAATATATATACTATACAAAAGATATACATCTAATAGCCTCCCTCAAGATGGTGCACGATCCGTGACGCCAATCTTGACCATGAGATTAGAAAGTCTTGCCCGAGATAAAGATTTTGTGAGATCAGCTAATTGATCAGAAGAAGAAACATGAGAAACACGAAGAGTGGATTTCTGAACAAGATCCCAGACAAAGTGGTAGTCAATGGCAATGTGCTTTATACGAGAGTGAAACACTGGATTCGAGCATAAGTACGTGGCACCAATATTGTCACTATATATGACTGGAGTGGAGGATGGCGAGATATGAAGTTCATAGAGAAGGGATCGCACCCATTGAACTTCAGCAGCAGCATTAGCAATGGATCTATACTCAGCCTCAGTTGAGGAACGAGCAACCGCACGTTGTTTGCGAGAACTCCAAGAGATGGGGTTTGAGCCGAGAAACACAATATAGGCCTCTGTAGAGACACGATCATCACAATCACCAGCCCAATCAGCATCTGTGAAGCAATGAAGAGATAAAGGCGAGTCTCGACGTAGGTTAATGCCAAAATTACGAGTACCATTGAGGTATCGAAGGAGACGTTTGATAGCACCCCAATGCAATTCGTAGGAGCATGCATGAACTGAGATAACTTGTTCATCGCAAAAGCAATATCGGGCCGAGTAAAAAGAAGATAATGTAAGCTGCCAAGAACTTGCCGATAAGAAGACGCATCAGCTGGTTTAGAGCCATCACTTAGTAAAAGATTTATTCCGGGAGCCAAAGGAGTGTGCACCGGCTTAGCATTGAGCATGTTAAACTTCGCAAGAAGGTCAGTTATGTATTTTCGTTGAAGAAGAACACGTGACGATGAAGATCGAAGAACTTTCACTCCAAGAAAATAAGAGAGATCCCCAAGATCCTTAATAGAAAATGATGACGTCAACGCTGATATGACGCGACTTAGAAACTCAGAATTGTTGCCAGTCAAGATAAGGTCGTCTACATATACCAAGAAATAAGCAGTGATATCACCCTTCGAATACACAAATAGCGATTCATCAGATTTGGTGTGAGTGAAGCCGATAGAAGCCAAAAACTGACGAAGAGCATTGTACCAAGTACGTGGAGCTTGCTTCAAATCGTATATGGATTTTTGAAGTTTACACATGTAGGATGGATTGTCCTTGTCTGAAAAACCATGTGGTTGAGTCATATACACTTCATCAGTTAAAGAACTGTGGAGAGAAGCATTATTGATGTCGAATTGTCGAAGTGGCCAGTCTTTTGAAATCACAAGACTGAGAACAAGACGCACAGTAGCATGCTTTACCACAGGACTGAAGGTTTCCGTGTAATCAACACCATGCCTTTGATGAAAACCCTTGGCAACGAGACGTGCCTTATACTTGTCAATAGACCCATCGGGTTTTCGTTTGATACGAAACACCCATTTACAACCAACCATATTTTGAGATGAATCAGGGGGAACAAGATCCCAAGTGCCATTTTGAAGAAGTGCATTAAACTCAGAAGACATAGCAACCCGCCAACGAGTATCAGATAAAGCTTGTGTAACAGATGTTGGTTCAATATCAGAGTCAAAAGTGGAGGTGAGACAGTACCTTGGATTCAGTTTAACAATGTTATTCCGTAGCCGCGTCACCATAGGATGATGAGAAGTCGCAGTGGGTGATGGAGTCGTACTCAGGGGTGTAGGCGATGGAGCAGTAACCGTTTGATCAAGAACATGCATCACTGGAGGAGGAGATGGAACATGTGATGTGTCTGAGGATTGTGATGTTGTGGGTGAGGAAGATAAGGCGCTGGATGCAGACAACGTGAGGAAAGGAAATTTATCCTCCACAAAGTCAACATGAAGAGAGGCGTATACACGGTTGGTAGTGGGATCAAGGCAAAAGAAGGCACTTTGAGTTAGAGAATAACCCACAAAAACACAAGGAGTGGATCACTATCAAGTTTGTGAGCGGCATAGGGACGAAGCCATGGATAACATAGACATCCAAATACCCTAAGTTTGGAGATATTGGGTGGTTGGTTGAAAAGCTTTTCATATGAGGATTTCATGGACAAGTCAATTTTTGGGAGTCGATTTATAATGTAAGTTGCTGTAGTGAGGGCATAAGGCCAGTATGAAGTGGGGATAGAGGCTTGATGGAGGAGAGAGCAAGACCAGTGTCAACGATATGACGATGACGATGCTCAGAACAACCGTTGTGTTCGGGTGAATGAGGTGGTGTAGTTAGGTGAATTATGCCATGAGAAATGAGGAAAGAACGAAGAGCTATGAACTCACCTCCATTATCGGTATATAATGTGACAATATTAGTTTTGAGAAATTTCTCAACTAATGCTTTGAAAGCAATAAATGAAGACAGAACATCTGATTTATGTTTCAAAGGATATAACCACACATATTCTGTAAAATGGCCAACAAAAATCACATAATACTTGAAGCCATCAACTGATAAAATTGGAGAGGTCCATACATCTGAATAAAGCAACTCAAGTGGCCTGGAAGATGTAAGAGTCGAGTCAAAAAACGGAAGTTTGTGACTCTTGATACATTTGCATGAATCACAAGAAAAATCAGAGAGTTTGGGAACATAAAGATTATGGCGAAAAACAGCAGTCTTAAGAATTTTGATAGAAGGATGACCATGCCTAGAGTGCCATGTGGATAGAGGTTGGCGGACCGTGGACAAGACAATGGGTTGCGAATTGGCATGGACACTATCAGATGGCCAAAAGTAAAGCCCGTTAACGCGTGGACCGCGTAGGCGAATTTCCCCCGAGTGACGATCCATCACCTGAAAACCAAAATCAGAGAACAGGATATCAACACTATTGTCTCGACAAAGGCGAGAGACAGGCAAGAGATTCCTTGAAATAGCAGGTACATGCAGAGTATCCGAAAATTTAAGAGATTGATATTTATCAAAAATCATCGTCCCAATATTGAGAATTCGTAACCCTGTACAGTTACCAATAACCACACCATCCTTACCATTATAAGGAGCATGGAGAGAGAGATTGGCTAGATCTGTGGTGATGTGATAAGAAGCCTCAGAGTCTAAAATCCAATCTGATGAAGTAGGATTGGAGTGAGCAATGTGTGCCGACGGCGAGACATACACAGGCTGCGTAGGAGCGGGAGTGTTACGCATCGTGGAATATTGAAACGACTGCGTAGGACCGGGAGTGTTAGGCAACGGGGAATATTGAAACGAGGGACAACGTTTGGCCGCATGACCTTGTTCACCACGTAGCTGGCACTTCCCTAGATATGGGCGTTGCCCGCCTGATGAAGGCATAGAGTTATTAGCTACCTGACCGGCCCAAGTAGGTGAAGTATGGGAGAAAGACTGTTGCTGCTTTGATTTTGTTGAAGTAGATTTCTGCGGAAATCGACCAGATTGATGTGGAGCAAAGAAAGCAGTGGCCGGCTGGGAAGACTGCATGACTGGACGCGATGCCATTTGTGCCTCCTTGCTAAGAAGTTTTTCGTGGAGTTCATCAAAGGAGATGGTAGATTCGCGAGCCTCAATAGCACTGGCAATTTCCTTAAATGATTCATCAAGACCATTGAGAACTTTCAGATCCAAGTCTTCAGGATCTGTGACCACACCAAGAAGTGCGAGTTCATCAACTACACCTTTGATGTCAAGCATATAATCTGTTATTGTGCGAGTTCCCTTAACTGGGTTGTGCAACCGATTTCTGGGAGCAAGAATACGACCTCTAGATGCACGACCGTATGTATTGGTAAGGATGTTCCAAGCCTCCCTCGACATCTTGGCAGCAGCAATAAAAGGGATAAGTGAGGGAGTAAGAGATCCAATAATGGCACTTAAAATAAGTTGATCCCGACGAATCCAATGGACGTAAGCCGAGTTTGGCACGGCAACATTTTCGACGATAACGGTGGCTACCGGGCATGGCGTAGATCCATCGAGATATCCAATAAGATTATATCCAGTGAGAAGAGTTCGAATCTGAAATGACCATGCTGTGTAATTTGTGGATGACAACGGGGCTTGGGCTCCAATATTAAAGGCAATTGGAGTAGTTGAGTTGCTGTCAATTGCTGGAGGAACAACATTTGTTTATGTCAACATGGCAGTAGAGATGTAGTGTAGGGAGGCGGCTAAGAGAAGTAGGGTTTTGGTATATAGAGTTGCAGTTGGCTTGTTCCTAATGACTAGGAAACACTGCAAGTTTTATAAAAGAAATTGGATATGCAGCCGGAAAAAAATAATAATGAAGAGGATCGGGAAAAAAAGGAGTTACTGTTTCACCAAAAAGTGTTTGAAATAGAACAAAATCTATCGTAGCCTTAGCAAGTAAAAACCTAAGTCGAATCTCAAGGAAAACTTAACAGGGCAAATAATCGTGTGACAAAAACAACCTAATCCAGCCTAAATCTAAAAAAGCAAGTAAATAGAATTTTGGGTTTTTTGGTTTTTAAAATCCTAGAAAAAAGAAAATAAATCAAAGCAATTAATCAAAAGCAAATAAATCTAATCTAGAGAACAAGAAATTGATCTAAACTAATTAATCTAAGGAATTAAATAAAAGCAATTAAACTACCTAGGCGAGAATCGAAACGAAAGCAATAACGAAAGCAATTAAGGAAACGAAAACGAATCTAGACATGAATAATTATATCTAAAAATCTGGAAAAATAAATTTAACTTTAAGAATTTAAAAACGAAGAAACATAAACTTTGAAAACGAAAGAACAGAAACTTTGGAAAAACTAATCTAAGCTACGAACTCAAGAATGAACAAATTGAATTAAACGAAGAACTAAAGAAATTAAATCTACTAAACTAAGAACACAATTAATTAAACGAAAAGAAAGCAATAAATAACTTACGAATTAAAACGAGAACGAAGAACACGAATGAACGAAAAGAACTTGAATTAAAACTGAAGAATCTGATCTGGAAAAAAATCGAAAGCAATAAAAACGTAAACTAAAATATTCGGAACTGAAAACGGAAGAGAAAGGGTGTCTTTAATTCGTGCCCTAATGGCATATATATGATAAGATAAGAGTTTGATTCCAACAAGGAAACAAATAATAAAACTCGACAGTCTCGGAGCGAGCGCTCCAACAAGCGGGAGCGAGCGCTCCAAACAAGCTGCGTCTTTTCCCTCTTGAATTTGACCAGGAGCGAGTGCTCCAAAGCTGCTTCGCATTTTCCTCTTGAACTTTTTAATCAGGAGCGAGCGCTCCAAAGCATTTTCGCAAATCACCCAATTTTCGCTCCTTTTTCATCCTTTCCTCGTTCTTTCTCCTTCTCTCGACTCCCATGATCCCTAACAATTAAAATACTCAAAATATCCAAATCATAGCAACAAAGACACAAAACGACTCCAAAACGACACCAAAATGAATAACAAATAACGACTAAAACCTAACGAAATGACACGAAACAGTTACCCTAACGTTGCTCTGGTTACCATGTAGAGAGAATATAATTTGAAGAGATAATTTATTATTGATAACATCAAGTATTTATACAAAATACAATTGGCTACATTTTGTGTGTAGGCGATGTGGGACAGCAAATCAATATACTACAAGATATACATCTAATAACACAACTGTGAAAATACGGTCTGGCTAGCCGCGGATAATGTTGTTGATGCAAGATTAATAATCGACGTTAATAGCAGTATCCTCGACAGAGAATCCATGGGTGAGGATATGTTCTGGGCTATCAGAGGCGGAAGAGGCTCTAGCTTCGGTGTGATTCTTGCATGGAAGGTGCATCTTGTTGATGTTCCGAAAACGGTCACTGTCTTCTCAATCTTCAGATCGACTAAAGCCACTGAACTTGTTCATCGCTGGCAATATGTAGCTCCTCAAGCTGACAAATATTTGTACATCTGAATCTTGTTGCTTAGATCAAACGTGAGATCCAAACCAATTTCTTCGCTCTCTTCCTAGGCGGCGCCGACAGTATACTTACAATGATCCAAGAAAGCTTCCCTGGATTGTGCAGAAGCTAGCGTTTTTGGTTTAGACAATAATTTTTCTTCATCGATATAAATCTATAAGAAATAAATGAATAGAGAAAACACAGTCTTTTACCAAGTGACATTTCTATAAATGACATAATATAAGTGTAAAGACAGATATATAGTTTACTGGAAAAACATTTTATATGCAAATTTCAATTAATATATACATTTTCTCAACACAAAAATTTTGATCAATTCTTCCTAGTCTTAAAATGAAAATATTTGCTAGTGTATATAATTGTTGACTTTAGGAAAATTTATTATGAAAAAATAAGAATAAAGCATGAGCTAAGAAATGAATCTGATGATTTTTATTCAATCAGAAAAAATCATTTAATTTACTATTAGAGTATATATATAATTTTGTACTATTTTGTATATATGGGCTTCTCTCGTATTAGGGTTCTTGGGCTTATTAGTGTAGGTTTATGTTGCTAGGTTTCTTGTTGTTTAGGGTTTTCCGCTGCACTCCTCTGTATATATAGCCTTGGCTATTCTCTTTAATAAAGTGTGCAAATATTATTTCCACCATTATTCTCTATATGGTATCAAGAGACTCTAGGGTTTAATCCTCTACGATCCTCTCTGTGCCGTCGCCGTCATGGCCGTTACTCCCACCACCGATCCCGCCCCAATAGCCCTTAACTCGGCTCTTCAAGCTCCGCTCAAACTCACTGCCACCAACTACACGTCGTGGAAATTTCAATTCCAGACTCTTCTCACCGGATATGATCTCATAGGTTATGTTGATGGTTCCAAACCATGTCCGGCGGCCACCATCCCTACCGCCGACGGTGCTGCAGCTACTGCGAATTCGGAACACTCGTTCTGGGTTCGTCAAGATCATCTCATACTCAGCGCCATCATATCCACTCTCTCTCCGACGCTGATTCCCTTCATTGCTTCGGCTACAACGTCTCGTGTGGCGTGGCTTATTCTTGCCACCACGTATGGCAAACCTTCCCGTGGGAGGATTCTTGCCCTAAAGAATCGCCTCCACAATCCTATTAAGGGCTCGCGGTCCATCACTGAGTTTCTCCAAGAGATCAAGGGTGTCGTTGATGAGCTCGCGCTCATTGGAGTCACCACCGATGCCGAAGATCTTGTTCTCAAAGTGCTCAATGGCTTGGATGAATCATATCGTGAGATCTCGGGGGCCATTCAAGCGAGAGAGCAGCCGATAGGATTTGACGAGCTTCATGACAAGCTTCTTAGCACCGAGGTGCAACTTGAGTCTCGTGTTGCTGCCTCTTCACAGTCACCGCACTCCCCGGCAACGGCATTCTACTCCACGCCCTCTCATCAGACGTTCGGTGCTCCTGTGCAGAAGTAGAAACAACCAGGAGGCTCACGCCCCTCCCCCGGGGGCTCTGATCAGAAGCAGCAGCAACGAGGCAACACTTCTGGGCCTCGTCCCTACCTTGGCAAGTGTCAGCTTTGCAGCGAAGTGGGCCACTCTGCTCGCCGGTGCCCCGCCTTCACTCACACCGCTGCTCGCTCCGACTCCGGCCGCCAAGCTTACTCCTCGCCGTCAGCCCATGCTGCCACGGCATCTCCGGGCGCTTCTGAGTGGCTTCTTGATTTGGGAGCCTCTCATCACATCACGACTGATCTAGCAAATCTGTCGCTTCACTCTCCTTTTGTGGGACCAGACTCAGTTCTTGTTGGTAATGGTAACAGCCTTCACATTGCCAACATTGGTGTTCTTTCGCTTCCGCACTCTAGTTCGTTGTTGTTTCCGAATGCATTACATGTGCCCTGCATGTCGAGAAACCTCATCTATGTCTCATGTCTATGTGCTGATAACAACGTTGATGTTGTGTTTACCTCTGTTGATTTTCAGGTGAAGGATCGGCGCACGGGGGACGTTCGCCTACGCGGCAGCCGCGTTAATGGGTTATATTACTGGCCGTCTTCTTCGTCCTCTACTCCTTCAGTCTTCGTGGTGGTTCGACAGCCTCTGTCTACTTGGCATGCGCGTCTTGGCCATCCTTCGTCTAAAATTCTAGATCGTGTCTTGTCCACTCATAGTCTTCGTGTTTCAAAACCTTCTCATTTTTCTTGTAATTCTTGCAAATGTGTTCAGAGTTGTAAACTTCCGTTTTACGAGTCGTCAATAACGTCTTCTGTTCCGTTAGAAGTAATATTTTCTGATGTTTGGACTTCTCCTGTTATATCTCATAATGGTTTCAAATATTACGTTATATTTGTGGATCACTTCTCTCGTTATATTTGGCTTTATCCTCTCAAAAGGAAGTTGGATATTGTGTCTACCTTTGTTGCGTTTCAATCCTTAGTTGAAAACTATCTTAAGCGCAAGATTGTCACTTTATACACCGACAATGGGGGAGAGTTCATTGCTCTTTGTTCTCATCTCACGCACCACGTAATTACTCACCTCACTACCCCTCCTCATACCCTTGAACACAATGGTTTTTCCGAACGACGTCATCGTCATGTTGTTGACACTGCCCTAGCCCTCATGCACTCGGCTAGTGTACCTCTTGGTTACTGGCCTTTTGCTATAGCTACTGCCACATACATCATCAATCAACTCCCTAAAGTTGACCTTGACATGTGTTCGGCCTTCGAAAAACTATTTCTTCGTCCGCCTAACATATTAAAACTTAGGGTTTTCGGTTGTACTTGCTATCCATGGCTTCGTCCCTACGCTACACACAAACTATCGGACCGCTCTCGTCCGTGTGTTTTTGTTGGCTATTCCTTAACCCAAAGTGCGTACTTATGTCTTGATCTCTCTACTAATCGGCTTTATACCTCTTGCCATGTATCTTTTGTCGAAACCAGCTTTCCTTTTCGTACTCCTTCTACTTCCGACCATAGTGCCTCCCAACCTCCGATTACATCCTTTGATATACCGACACCTCCTCCCACTCCGACGTTGCAGCCGTTGCCGCCACCTACGCCTCCGCCTAGGACGTCCCCTGAACGTCCGTCTTCACCAGCTCGCCCCACTTCGCAACACCCCATGCAAACAAGGGCTCGCAACAATATTTTCAAGCCTAATCCAAGGTATGGCTTGGTTTCCACTATTGCATCTGATGTTGAGCCTACTACTGTCTCTCAGGCTCTTTCAGATCCACGATGGCGTGAGGCTATGTCTTCTGAGTTCTCTGCGTTGCTCAACAATGGAACTTGGGATCTTGTATCTCCGGATACCTCTTCCAATGTCATAGGATGTAAGTGGGTGTTTCGCATTAAGCGCAAGCCTGATGGCTCTGTTGACAAATTCAAGGCTCGACTTGTTGCTAAGGGGTTTCATCAGCGACCTGGCATTGATTACTTTGCCACATACAGTCCCGTGGTTAAACATGCTACAGTGCGCCTTCTCATTTATTTAGCTGTCACTCAAAACTGGCCTCTTCGTCAGTTTGATGTCAACAATGCCTTTCTCCATGGAACGCTCACTGATACTGTGTACATGTCGCAACCGCCAGGGTTCTCTGGCAAGAACTTTCCGTCATACATTTGTAAGCTTCGGAAGTCCATTTATGGGCTCAAACAGGCGCCTCGAACGTGGTACATGGCGTTGCAGGCCTCTCTTTGTAGCATTGGGTTTCGTGCTACACTCTCTGATGCTTCGCTCTTTGTATACAGCCGAGATGGAGTCTTGGCATATTTTCTGGTGTATGTTGATGACCTTATTCTCACGGGAAATAATCACGACTTTCTTCAGCAGGTTGCTACCACCCTAGCGTCCAACTTCTCTCTTAAGGATCTTGGTCCACTCTCATATTTTCTTGGGGTTGAAGTTGTACGTTCATCATCCACCTGTGTTCTTTCGCGCGCATGTATGTCACGGATGTCCTTGCCAAGTTCAATATGTTGGACTCAAAACCGGTACACACGCCCATCTCCAATTCGGTGAATCTCTCGTTAGCAGATGGTGCTCCTCCGGCTGATCAATCGCTATTCCGAACAGCCATGGGCAGCCTACAGTACCTTCTCTTCATGCGCCCAGACATTGCTTTCGCCGTTAACAAGCTCTCACAATTTATGCATGCTCCCTCGGAGATGCATTGGTGTGCTGTGAAACGTTTGTTTCGGTACTTAAATGGGACTCGTGATCTTGGTATTCTTTATCAATCCTCTTCGCCTCTCGTACTTCATTGCTTCTCTGATGCAGATTGGGGTGGCAATATAGATGGTCACAGATCGACTGGTGCCTACATCACATTTCTTGGCTCATGTCCTATTTCGTGGTGCTCTCGCAAGCAACGCTCGGTTGCTCGCTCTTCAACAGAGGCGGAATATAGAGCTATTGCAGCTGCTGCTTCGGAACTTAAGTGGCTTCGTTCTCTTTTATCTGAGGTTAAGTTTCCCATGGCTAATCCGTCGGTTTTGTACTCTGATAATATTGGTGCGACTTACCTCTGTGCAAATCCAGTCTTTCATTCGCGAATGAAGCATGTTGCGATTGATTATCATTTCGTTCGTGAATTAATTCAGGCTGCTCAAATTCGGGTTGCTCATGTTTCTACGACTGATCAACTTGCTGATGCTCTTACCAAGGCGTTGTCTCGACCTCGTCTTCATACTCTTATGTCCAAGATTGGCATTACTTAGGGTTGCCATCTTGAGGGGGCGTATTAGAGTATATAATTTTGTACTATTTTGTATATATGGGCTTCTCTCGTATTAGGGTTCTTGGGCTTATTAGTGTAGGTTTATGTTGCTAGGTTTCTTGTTGTTTAGGGTTTTCCACTGCACTCCTCTGTATATATAGCCTTGGCTATTCTCTTTAATAAAGTGTGCAAATATTATTTCCACCATTATTCTCTATATTTACAATGCATAGTGCTTTCTACATTTATACTATTACAAGATGGGAGAGATATATTCATGAGAAACACTTTCACTAAAATCTTATCTCATCCGCTTATTTCTACTAAAGATGAATGTATTAGATTGTGTCAGCAGGTGTATTATGTGATTGTGCTACTCTCGGTTGCATATTTCACTCTTATTTCTCCTAGAGTTTAATTATCGCATCTCACCTTCACTAGTTCTTTCAACACCTTCACTGCTATTGAGAACTTGATTCTCATATTTGTTTTTTGACTGTTGGTACTTATTGTGGATCTTAAACCCGGATCTACCATCTCTTAAGCTGAACGATCTCTTATGTGTGGAATTCGAAGCTTGAACATGCACGTTGTTTAGTGCTCATTTTCATGTGTGTTTTTTGGTTAGGTGTTCATGTTTCAATCTATGGCTAAAACTATGCAGCTTCGTATGCATCTGTAAATGACTAATAGCCCGTTTGGCTAAGCTTATTTTGAAGTGCTTATAAGATGTTAAAAGAGTTTATAAGCTCTAACTTTTAAGATCTTATTAAGATGTTAGAGTGTTTGGATAGTTGTGGTTATAAGATGGTGAATTGTTTTATTTCATAAATTATTTTTGGATATATTATTTCAATATGCATATTTATATAAAAAAAAAATATTCAAATAAAAAATTTAATTATTTCAATGGACAATGCGAAGAAAAGAAAATCGTGATCCAAGAAAAAGATTAGAAAAAAGAATAGAAAATTAGAAAGAGGACAACAAAAAAACAGAAGGGAAAAAAAGAAGAAGAAGAAAAAGAAGAAGAATAAGAAGAAGAAGAAAGAGAGAGAGAATCGAGAGGCTTGTGGTAAGAAATGAGGATGTTATTAAGTGAAAATAATAAATTGTTGTAAAAGTAATTTCAAAATTTTCCAGTATTTATGAAAATAAGCAAAAATAAGTTGGTGGAGAGGAGCTTATTTTTTCAGCTTATAAGATGTAATGGAGCTTATTTTATCGAACACTTTAGACGTGCTTATAAGCTATTCAACGTCTTATAAGCTACTTAAGCCAAACACCCCCTAAGAAAGGGAATTCATTGTTGGAGAATTATTTTCTAAAGAACGGCGTTGATAGGAAATGGCCCATCTCCCTAGGCCTAATACCACCACTTCGGCAAAGGCCCACACGTCACCTCGGTAGAGCCCAATAGAGGCAGTTCAGCCCAGTGGTAGCTCGGCCCAGCCCAACACTAACCAGCCCAGATTCAGGCCCAGGGAGTTGAGCCCTAATAACAGAACGTGGAGTGTTGGAGGCAGAAACGACCACCACCCATGATCTCCATGATCCCACGTCTATCTCTCCCATGATGGATGATGGATTTAGCTATAAATACTAGATCAATTGTATTGTAACACACTGATGCTAGATTGAATACAAATCTCTCTCTTTCTCCCCGTGGACGTAGATCTTACGATCGAACCACGTTAATTCCCTGTGTTCTTTACTTCTCTACACTCGAATATTACAAACACGATCTTACTTTCACCGAGCAGCGAATCTCGGATTCATCACTGGCGCCGTCTGTGGAAAACGATAAATTTGTGATTCGATTCCCATTTTCGTTGCTCAAACCTACCACATATGGCTCCCGAAAGGCGACTATTGCGAGGAACTCCTTCCCGGAGTTCAGGCAGTGTTCCACGACGCCGGCGAAGCCATCGGAGACAGCATGAAGAACCAGCCGCCACAGCGGCGGCCCATGAAGAGCAACCACACTTTGACGTTCCCGCCGACAACCAGGATGGAGACGGAGGAGTTCCCCCTCTCGACGAGCAGAATCCTGGAGAAGGGGTCACGGCACCACCACCACCGCCTTCTCCCCAGCGCAACAAACCCAGGCGCACCGAGGTCTCGTAAGTTCGCGTCTAGGACCTCGTCTCCATCAACGGACTCCCGACGACCACGTTGAAGACCTCACTGCGGAATGTGAACGCGAACTGTTCGAGCCTGGAGTTGTGCAACGCCCATCTCCGGTGATCCGACCCAACCATGCTGCTCCACCACCCCCTCCGCCCCCTGGGATTGAGGAGTTACTAAGGAATTACCTCACTACTACTCGAGGTAGAGAATTCCTAAATCAATATGGGGAAGAGCAGAGAGCACCTCGGTTCGTTCCCGAGAACCGAACTGGTCCCTACGGAATGCCTGGAGGACAGGATCTGCGGCATCACCTCCAACAAATCCGAGGTCAGACCCTAGGAGTTCCTCCACCACCGCCACCACACTATGTAGCCGCACCGCCGCCTCCCCCGGTACTCCTCCTCAAGGGCATCTAACTGCAGGTGCGCAAATTTTTGATGAGATCGGTAGAGTAGTCAGCCCGCTCTCCGAAGACATTCTTAACACGCAAATGCCGTATGGGTACAAGGTGCCGAATATCAAGCCCTACAATGGGATAGGAAATCCCAGCAACTTTCTAAGCCAGTCTAAGTACAACATGTTAAACCAGAATTTAGGAGGTGTGTATATGTGCAAGTTGTTCCCCGAACTGTTGATTGATAACGCACGGGAATGGTTCGATAGCCTACCAGCCGGATCCATCAGGTCGTACAATGACCTAATGAATGCTTTTTCACGGAGCTTCTCCCAGTGTGTCGAAGTGAGGCACACCCCAACACATCTGCTCACCGTGAAGCAGAACCGAGGAGAGTCCCTCCAAGACTTCATGACAAGATTTGACATAGAATGTCTGCATACCCGATGTACCAATGACCTCCTCATCATCTCGGCTTTCCAGAACGCCATCACTTCGGACCTCCTTTACAAGGAAATCCTAGCAAAGGAGCCACAAACCACAACCGAATTGTGGGCGATTGCGGACAAATTCGTAAAGATTGATGAAGCAACCAGGCGCCGAAGAGAGGGATACCGAGGAGAGGCCTCAAATAAGAAAAAGAAGGAAGATGCATCCCGGAAGAATGTGATGGAGCGCATCCAGCGCGGTCTGTTGGAATCCCGTCTCGGACCTCGGCGGATTCCGACGCCGCCCCTACGGGGTCCGTTCGTGCCTCAACCAGCACAACAGCCTACGCCACAGTTCACTCCACTAACGAAGCCGAGGACTGAGATCCTCGAGCTACATGCTAACCTGTTCGAGAGACCCCGGCCAATGAGAGAGGATGGCAAACCAAGGTCGAAGAATAAGTTCTGCCAGTTCCATGATGACTATGGGCACGAGACAAAGAATTGCAGGAATCTGGCATATGACATCAAAAACTTGGTCCATAATGGCCCGTTGAAGAAATACCAGGACCGAGGTGCGGGGGGGTCAACCAGCTAGACGCTCCCCAAAGTTAGAAGACGAAAAGGCAATATCGAGGTGCCAGCTGCAACACCGAGGTCGAAAAGAAGACTATGTACGATGATGATGTTGACGAGGACGAGGATTACCAGTATGATGGAATCATTGCTACCGTCTCCGCACTTGCCAAAGGACAGACGAAGTCCTCTTTAAAGAACGGAGCACGGACTCTCCTGAGTAGAGAACCAATGAATAAGAGACTCAAAAAAGACGAAGCAATTACATTCTCCACCGAGGACCCAGTGCCTCCCTTGATCCCTCACTCCGACGCTATTGTTATTGAAGCTGTCGTAGCCAATAAACTTATCAGAAGGATCCACATTGACACCGGAGCATCTGTGAACATTATGTTCAAACATTGCTTCAACCAGATGGGGATCGATAAATCCAAAGTCACGCCGACATCCCGGCCACTACGCAGCTTTGCCAAAGAAGAGACGCATCCAGTGGGGGCGGTAGAACTCCTAGTTACTGTAGGGAAAGTCCCGAGGAGCTCTACCGAGGTGACAGAGTTCCTCGTAGTAGATGCCAAGTCCGCCTATAATATCATCTTGGGACGGACTTGGTTGAATGCGGTCAAAGCGATCTGCTCCACGTATCACCTCGCTCTAAAGATCCCGACTAGGGGAGGGATAGCCCTGATCCGACGAGATCAGAAAATAGCAAAGGAGTGCCTCCACGTGGCGCTCAAAGGGCAAGGGGCTCCACCCAGTTGCCTCAAGCATAGCAATTACAGAACTCCGAGGAGCAGAAGAAGACAGCCCGGTTAAAGATGTGATGTTGCATGAAGATGACCCCACTAAGGTTGTCAAAGTAGGTTTTGCCGAGTTCCCACATCTTCGCGAGCAGGTTATTCAGCTCTTAAAGGAGTATAGAGACGTCTTTGCATGGTCTCCACTGGACATGACAGGAGTGTCACCTCGGTTGATCACATATCGGCTTAATATTGATCCCGAGGTCAGACCCATTAGACAAAAGCAACGCTCTTTCACGTAGAGCGAAATCAAGTCATAAAATCTGAGGTGACACAATTACTGAACGACGGTATCCTATTTGAGGTAACATACCTGACCTGGATAGCAAAACCGCTGATGGTCAAGAAAGCAGGGGGAGGGTGGCGAATGTTTATTGACTACACCGACCTCAACAAGCATTGCCCAAAGGATTGCTACCCTCTCCCCGACATTGATAAGAAGGTAGACTCTCTAGTCGGCCACAAGATATTCAGCTTTCTCGACCTATACAAAGGGTATCATCAAGTTCTAATGGATACCGAGGACGCGACCAAGACTGGATTCATCACGGACCTCGGCATCTTTGCCTACCGCAAGATGCCATTCGGACTGAAGAACGCTGAAGCTACTTACCAGAGGATGTAGACAAGATCTTCAAGGAACACATTGGGAAGGAAGTCGAAGTCTATGTGGATGATATAGTGGTAAAAAGCAAGGAAGAGGATGCCAGCATAGCCGATCTCCGAATTGTGCTCTCTCTACTCCGAAAGGTCAACCTAAAACTTAACCCCCAAAAAAGTGTACCTTCGCCGTGACATCGGGGAAGTTTTTAGGTTGTTGGATCTCCCGAGAGGGATTGAAGGCAAATCCTTCCAAGGTTAAAGCTGTGCTGGAAATGAAGGTCCCTAAGTCAATCAACGATGTGCACAAACTCACTGGGTGCCTTGCCGCACTGAGCAGATTCCTCTCCAAAGCTGCAGAAAAACAGTTACCCTTCTTCAAAATTTTGAAGAAGGCACCCGAATTCAACTGGAGTTCGGAACACCACCTCGCATTCAGCCAGCTAAAAGAGTATCTCGGTAGCCTGCCTACCCTGTCGGTGCTAAGAGAGGGGGAGGTACTGTTCTTATACTTAGCCACCTCGGAGGAGGCCATCAGCGCGGTGCTTGTACGGGAGGAAGCAGGGCCCCAACTCCTAGTGTATTTCATAAGCAGGTCCCTTAAGGGACCCGAGCCACTCGAGAAGCTTGCCCTAGCATTAGTCAATGCCGCCCGACGCCTGCGCCCATACTTTCATGCACATTCCATCCAGGTCCGAATAGATTCCCCACTTCGGCAAATACTAACGAAGCCCAAGGCATCGGGCCGAATAGCAAAGTGGGCCATCGAACTTGGGGAGCATGATGTTACCTACGTCCCTCGTCAAGCCATAAAAGGACAGGCCCTAGCGGACTTTCTGGTTGAAACCTTCGTCTTCGATGTCCCAAATTCCGCTTCGGTACCGGCAACAACCCCACCCCGCTCTGCCACAACGGAACCTCCCAATTGTTGGCACATGTATGTTGACTGCGCTTCCGGGAAAACAGGAACCGGAGCCGGAGTCCTCCTTGTCAGCCCAGAAAAAAAGGAACTCAATATGCACTTCGTTTCCGGTTCGCAACGACTAACAACGAGGTGGAGTATGCAGCACTACTGGCCGGACTCCGGATAGTCACAGATCTGAAGGTCAAAGCCATAAAAATATATAGTGATTCTCAAGTAATTGTGAATCACATGCTAGGAAAGTACGAGGCGAAAGGGGAAAGGATGAAGAGGTATCTGGCTAAGGCACGAGGTATGCAAGAAGCTTTCTCATACTTTCAGCTCGAACGCATACCCCGAACTCAAAACTCTCGAGCAGATGTTCTCAGCAAGTTGGTAGCAGTACCAGGCTCTTCACCTGTTGAAGATGTCCAGCATAGGTGTCGGTCCCTGTTTGTTATAGGAAAAATACGTAGAGGGGGAGGGGGGGGGGGGGGGGTGAATATGTATTTTTTTTTTTTTTTTTTTTTTTTTTTTTTTAACTTCAAATTCCTTAACTCAGAGTATAATGTAAAGTGCTCGTAATAAATACTAAGACCTAGCAGAGAGCTAGATCTAAAGTAATCACGATTCTCTTGACCTAAGCTTAGAGCTTGATCAAGAGTGAGACTTTACTCTAGATGCGGAATTCGGTGAGCTAAATCTTTCCTAAGTAATTAAAGGTTCCAAGTTATGTTTGTTTAGATGCAAGTGCAATATATAATCAAACAAGGAAATAAAGAGTTTAGGGTTAGAGAGATACGACACGAGATTTATAGTGGTTCGGAGATAAAGCTCCTACGTCCACTTTGTTGCACTCGGCAACACGTTCTCTTCACTCAAGAACTTGAAGATTACGGGCTCTTCAAAAGCCTGGTCGAGATCGAGCTTCACTCACTTGGATCTGACGACAGACGCAGTGATTGCGGGTTCATTACTAAAACCTAACTGGACTAGAAGCTTCACTCACTTCTATCCGACAACAGGGAGATTGCGGGCTCTCCTTACAGCCTAGCTTCGATCGAACTTTACACAAACGAGGTAAGTGCAAGCTTGGATCTAGACTCTATGATCGAGGCTTCTACAATCGATGAAAGTAGGGCCTTGGATCGAAACAACCTAACGACGAACACAAAAACCTAACAAACAGAACTTAGGGTTAGGGTATTTGGTTTACGACGAACACACTATAAAGAGCTCTTTACAGTAAGAGTAAAGTAGGCTAGAGCTCTTCTTCTAAGCTTGGGTTTGGAATGGTCTTAGAATTCTCTGTGTGAAGGTTGCGAAGACGAGTTCCGATGAGGCTTGAACTCGGAGAACACTTGGAAACAAAGACTCGAAGATTGCTTAGAAAACTGTGAGTGTTTGTTTGCAGTAGGCGCTCGAATGCTCAGGAAGTGTTCTACCTTTCTTCGTCTTCATCCTTCACTATTTATAGGCGGAGGGTTGGCCGAGATCCGTTGCTTGGTAGGTGGCCTTGTCCCTCCTTCTCTCGACAGTACTTGCACATGTTGGCTGATTTTCAGACGCACAGTTTTGGCTCTTTGCCGAAATTGGCTAAGTTCCAATCTTAACAGTAACTGGAGCGAGCCAGTACTGTTGCGGTGCCCTTGTCGGCCTGGCAGTCAACTCCTCTGCTCCTCTCCGCATTCGACACGTGGAGATCTCGCAATTAATGCGAAGATCTTCAGTTGGCTGGAGTTTGAAATCGGAGCGGGAATTGTGTTGTCGCTTTCTGGTAGGTAGTGGCTCGCTTTGCTTTGAAGTTGTAGCGTCCACTTTGATCGAGTCGCTTCGGGTCATACTTGAAGCGTCTACTTTGGAAAATAAAATTACCGAGTATTGCTTAAGTAAATTTTGACTCACTTTGACTTTCGCTGTAGCGCTCGCTTCGCTTCGCTTTGGTGGACTCGCTTTGATTCCACTGTAGCGCTCGCTTTGCTTTGCTATTCTTCGGCACGCTTCACTTCGGCTTGGTAGACTCGCTTCTCTTGGAAAACACACTCAAGCGAGTGGCCTTCACTTGAATTTTCTGCAGTCTAAAGCCTAAGCAAAAATTGAGCCATCCTAACAGAGTAGGCTTAGAAAAATTTCTAACCTATCATCTACATCAAAATGGGTCACTTGGGAACAGAACACTAGGGCTGGGAATTCGGTTTGGTTTTTTCGGTTATAACCGAACCGACCCGTAACCGATCGGTTATCGGTTAACCGATAACCGCTGGTTCGGTTATCGGTTCGGTTATCGGATGCATTGTACATGTTTTTTCGGTTATCGGTTAAACCGATCGGTTATCGGTTATAACCGATAACCGAAATTTTATTTTAAACATATTAATAAATTAATTTAATAATGTGTAAATTTACTAAATGTCTAAATCCCTAATACCTAATCGGGAATTCTAAATTCAATTCACTCCGCCGCCCAGCACCTCCCTGAGCTCCCTCCCACCCCGCGCCGGCGCTCCGAGATCTACTCAGCGCCGCTTCTTCTTCTTCTTCCTCCTCTTCACTTTCACTACTTCACTTCCATTTCAGTTCTCATCTTCTCCGTCGACTTCAGAAACGCCATTGATATTGAGCTTCATCAGGTTGCGCATTTCAAATCTGCCGCGAATCGAACCTTTTTCTACTCAGCGCCGTCGCGCCGCCCCTCCCACCTCTATTCTCTTCAATCTCCTTCAAGTTCAATTCAAGGTATACCTCTATTCTCTATTTTTAGCTTTCCTCTCAATATGTCTGTGAATTGCGAAGCCAACAGCCAAGAATGAATTGAAATTTGAATTGGTGTTGTTTGTGAATTGTCAATTACTCGAGAGCTATAATGATCTAATTAATAATTATTCATGAGCAATTGAGCAGTTTTTTATCTGAATTTTATGCAAGATATCACCTTAAACTTGAGATAAAATACTAATTTTGATTTTTGAATATTGTAGATTGCATCGTAACATATGACTTTTAGAAATGAACCTACAGAATTTTGATTGCTCAGCAGTCAGCTCTCATAGATTATCTGATTAAACTAATTTCATAATCATTGGTTTTCAATAAGATGTCTAAATAAGCTGTTGTTAGCGTTTACTGCATGCACTAATATTAACACTAAAAGCTAAATATCATCCTAATAACATAAGGAAAAATTTAGACAGAATCATGAGCAGTTTTTTTATGAGCAGTTTTTTTATCATGAGCAGTTTTTTTATGAGCAGTTTTCGATTATTCATGAGCAGTTTTTTTTATCAAATTTTGTAGATGGAGAGTTTGGAGGCTCCATCCACGGCGCATCAAGCTAGTAATAGACTTTTAGATGAGGAGGATATCGAGATGGTAGAAGAGGATGCACCGGAGACTACAACCACAACCAACAATGCGAACGCAGCGAACCCGAAGAAGCGAAAAGCTCAATCTTTAAGATCTCCTTAGTGTTTGTTTATTTCGTTGTTGAAAGAAGAGTCTGAAGAATAATGTTCAGATTTTTGGCTGAATTGATGATTTTTTTTTTTTTTTTTTTTTTTTTTTTTTTTTTATGATCTTGATGTTAAGGCAGTAGAACATGATACTCAACGCATTGCCTTGGCGATGAACTCTGTTAAAGGGCTTTTACTTTAAGTGATAGATTCGAGTAAATATCCATGTGATTGAGTATTTGAAGGAAGCTAGCTCGAAATTGGTCAATCTGTACACGTTTGTGGTGGATTGAGTTTGTGGTATTTGAAACTTGGTTGGATGTTAGTTTGCTTAAAATTATAGTTAAAACTTTAATGGTTTGGAACTTAATGATATTTTTCATTTTTATCGACTTGTTGTAGTATTATTTTTTTGAATGAGTAAGGAGTGTTAACTTGATTGTATATTTGTATTCAATATTTGTTCTCACCTATGTAACTATGTTGCACAAAAGGAACGAGAAATTTCCATTGCTTATACTAAACAAATTATCTTGGATCGATATCAAAAGTCGAACAACAATCACATACTAAAACCTCATAAACTTAAAGAATTCAGAACACATTTGCAGTACAGTTTATTTGTCTTCTTCATCCTTTAATTAGGCATACAATATTATTCAAAGCTCAAGCTTGACGCCTAAACTGCAGAAATTTCAAATTTTTATGTAGTTAACAAATAAAAATTCCTTTCTCTAAACTACAATCTACAATTTTAATTTTTAAGAAAATTGTAGCACAAGAACCGATTTAGCTTATCGTAAGTATTAAATACCGCAAAAAAATAAATTATATAGAATATTTAAAAATTAGAAGAAAAATCGGTTATTTTCGGTTAACCGATAACCGAACCGAAAAAAAGAGTTCGGTTAGCGGTTAACCGAACTTGAGTTCGGTTCGGTTATCGGTTAGGGGTTTAGTCGGATTTTCGGTTCGGTTAACCGAAATTGTCGGTTCGGATAACCGAACCGACCCGTATTCCCAGCCCTAGAGAACACTTGGGGGTTTTGGGATCGAATCAAAATAGATATTTGACTCACTTCGAAGTGTCCCATAGGAGTTCCCCCTTAACATTTTGTTCTTAACAATTCCCAACAATTTCCCCCTTTTT
Source organism: Thymus mandschuricus (assembly GCA_029379335.1). Lineage (NCBI taxonomy): Eukaryota > Viridiplantae > Streptophyta > Magnoliopsida > Lamiales > Lamiaceae > Thymus > Thymus mandschuricus. Next base: position 32,292,369 of record CM057077.1, read on the forward strand.
GATGATGCCAAAACCCAAAACAAACTTTTTAGACTAAGAGATTTAGCCTACCTAACCGTGGAAGGAACTTTCAAGCGACTGCTTCCTTTGCATGTTCGTTGATTTTTTTTTTTTTTTTTTTTAAGTTCCCCTCCCTTTTTTTTCGGTTAAGTTATTTGAGTTTTGTAGCATAAGAATAAATCATTCACAAAGCTTGTAAATGACACAAGAGAGACAAAAATTAAAATGAGATTGATGAACACAGATCACAAAATATGAGACTTCAAATTCAAGGATTTCCTGCAGCCTCCTCTTCCTTCTCCTTCTCCTCTGTCTCCATATCCTTCTTTATCATCTCCTCTTCAACAACGTATGCATTGAGAACTTTCACTTCCAAAGTTCCGACGTTGTATATGCTTGGTCTCCTCCATGTATGCTCCAGCTTGAAAGCTTCATCAACCTCTGTATCAATGATGCGACGATCAGGAACTCTTGTGCCGGGCAGGAATGGCATGGGGAAATCCTTCGAAGCAGGCACTTTGATGATCAGAGGCATAGGCTTAGCAAGCTCTGCAAGAGTGAAGACCTTCCGCCCGAATTTCTCATCGTAGGCACATAGGAAGTTGTTGAGCGCATTGATCCTTGAGCACTCAATCTGAAGTGGCACTACTTCCCAGTAGTAGTACGCTTTGATGAACTTTTCCGTGTAGTACAGCCACCGCTCAAGTAGATCATCGGGGATGAACTGCTCGATTTCTCGGGCATCAGGATGCTCATTCCTGCGCACAATCAGTTCCTCTTCTGATCTGCTCAACATCTCTGTCATGATCGCGTTGAACTTTGCACTTAGCTCAGTGTTCCATTTAGGGAGCATCTCAATCAGTCGCCTGCGAATGTATTGTTGCTCTTCTCTGCACGGGTAGCGACCTGAATCAATCATCTCCTTAGTGGTCACGTAGCAAGCGTCCATCCAAGCTTGCTTCACACACGCTTCAGATTCTTCTGGCAGAAATGGGATGAAGGCGCTTCGAGTGAGGGCGGACTGGATGAGTCTCACTTCATTGAAGTGTTCCTCGATCCGACCCTCAATGATCTCAAGACGCCTTGCATTGATATTTCTCTCCTTTTCTTCTTCCTCTTTCCTCTCTTCTCCTCTCTTCCTTCTCCTCTCCAACTGACCAGCTCGTGAAGCGACCGTCTGTTTGATCTTTCGGCGCTTGGCCTTAAGATTATCTTCTCTCGCTTCGGGTGTGGTCCGCTTCAGTGTTTGTTTAGGTGCTGGCGGTGGAGGCATTTCTTCCTTCTTCTTCTCTGCTTCACTAGGAGGGATGACTGCTGAGGCACTTGGTGGGATGTTAGCTTGGCTGGATGAAGTGGCTCCAGCAGTAGATGAAGTGGCTCCTGCAGTATCTGAAATGAGTGCAAGGGTTGAAGCGGCCAGAGGTGAAGCGGGCGCTTGGAACTCGGTAAGAACTTTCAACGCTTTCAGATCGAACTACATTTCCAAGTCGCGAGCTAGGGCCTCGTCTGCACGGATTTGCTCCTCCCTTTGTTCCTTGGTTAACACAGTAACCGGAGGATGAGCAGCAATGGAAGAGCCAAGCAGCATCCCTTCAATCGGCCTGCGGGGCTCTTCGGTGAGTTTTTCCTTGCCCAATTTCCTCGCTCGCTCGGCCCGAGCTTCATCCTCCAACTCTTCCTCCATCTCCTTTTCAGCTCCACTTCCACCAGCTCCACTACTTCCTTCGATCATCTTCTCCACTCCACTACCTCCAGCTCCACCTTGTAACTCCAGAGTCTCAATTCTTTGCTTCTCAATACCTTCCCCCTTTTTGGCATCATCACTGCCGGGGGTTGGGGTGATTATCTTTCCCGTGATAGATTGGTGAAGGTTGTTGACTGCATCGAACACAGCATGCAGCATCCGCTCGGTCTTCCCTGCGAAAGTATGCTCCTGGGAGAGCACCAATTCGGCAGTTTTGATACTTATCTCCTCGAGTAGATACTCACACTGCTTCTCCCTCTCTTTTACTGAGGCCATCAACCTCTCTAGCGACTCAACATTTCTGAAGCGAGCGGCTAGCTCTGCTTCGATCTCCGTACGGATTTCCTTGCGTTCCTCTTGCAGTTGGAGATTGAAGAAATCCTGGGATGCTTTGAGTTCTGCAGATGCAGTGGCGATAGCACTCTCTTGGCTATTAAGCGTCACACGAAGTTGAGCAGCTTCGATGATCTTGCCAGCAAATTCACGGGCTTTCTTTTTGGCTTCATCGACTTGAATTGCCAGCTCAGCTTGCTTCAGATCGGTAGCTCTAGCACTCTTCCTTCTGCTCTCGAGCTCTTTCGTCTCAATCTCACGATCTAGCTTCAGAACCTTCATCTCCTTTTCTAGCTTGTCAAGAGCCTTCTTGGTTCTGGTTAGATCACTTCCCTTCATGATCAGATCAGAGTCCTTCTTCTCCACCTCCTCCTTCAACACTCTTACTTCCTCCTCCAACTTCTTCTTTTCTTCTCCAATTGATACCAGCTTGGCATTGACTTCCCTCAAGCGACTCCTTTCCGCATCAAGCGAGTGCTTGAGTTCAGTGATGGATTTTTCCTGGTCTCCCACCAGCTTTACCTTTTCCTCCAGTATCTTCTCCTTCTCCTCCAACAGCTTCGCCTTCTCCTCAACTGTCTTCTCCAGCTCACCCATTTTCTTGTCAAAATCTGCACGCAGATTATTGACTTCTAGTACTTTCTCTGTCAGCTCCGCATCCTTCCTCGTGATCTCGTTTTGAAGGTTAGAGATTTCTACATCCTTCACTTCCACCTCCTCTGCATGCTCTCTCATCAGCCGTTGCTCGTGAAGGGTCGGCACTCGATCAGGAACCGAAGCGTCTGGGTAGGCTCGCTTCACCTTTGCATCCAGCTTGTCCCAGAAGCTGGTTCCATCGAGAAATGCGTGGAAGCCATTCTCGCCGATGAAATCGAGAAGCTTTCCCTCCATCTGAATAAGTTCTTCCTCTGTAAAGGCTTTTAAGAGTCTGAAGACTTTGTAGTATTCAGTGCTGCGGTAGGTGATGTAGGTGAGAAAGTCGACGGTCTTGGTGTAGAACTCGTCGGACATCGGCACAGAGGAGTAGCGGGTCCTGATTGTCTCTGCAGCCTGCTCTCTATCTCTCACGAATCTTTTGAGAGCCTCCACCTGTGCAGGGACCTTGGGGAGTTGGAATGCTGGAACAATGGTTCCGGTAGTTTGGGCGGTATCGGCTGTAGCCGCCGATGAGGAAGGGGACTGGGTTGATGAAGAGGTTTGGGTTTCAGAGATTTGGATGGGTTCAGTGGCTGGTTGCTGGGATTGGATAGGTTGGAATAGGGTGAATGCAGCAGATGGATCGGTGCTGAGAAGTGGGATAGGGGGTAGTTGGAAAGAAGAAGTGGATTCTTCTTCATGTGGAGAGAGGGGGGATTTCTGGGTATGAGGTTGGGCGGATGATGAGGCTTGAGGTTCTGGTGGTTGGGTATGGGTTTGGACAGGGGTTATCTGTGTTTGAGTTTGTGGTGGGGGAGTTTGGATTTTGATGGGTGAAGGCTGGGGTTGAGTTTCTTCGGTCTCCTCAAGCGGCTGCTCCTCAGCCTCGCTTGACTTGACCAGCGTAGCGACTAGCTTCAATTTCTTTTTCGCTCGCTTCGGCGCAGCTCGCTTCCTGGATGAAGCGGCTCGCTTTATTTGGGTAGCTTCGATTTGCCTTTCGGCAACAGGTACTGCAGCAGGCACTTCAACCTCGAGAAGTCCCTCATCGATCAAGGATTTGTCCGACCTCTACAAGTCATGGAACACGGTGTTCTTCTTGTAGTCGGTGACGTCAGATTCTGGCCACACCTTGTTGGGATACCGTTCCTCCAGTGCGACGGAGAGTCTGGAGAAAAATTTCAGCTTCCCCTTGCGGAGAATCTGATCGGTGCTTCCCTTTACGAACTTGAAATCTTCGGCGGCTTCGTGATCTGGTTGAGAAACCAACCATGCCAGTTAAACTTGGTTTCGGTAAGACTGTCAACGATGATGGTAGTGGCAAAAAGTTTGGTTTCAGAAAGCTGGCCCAAGGTTCCGACGTAGCACGCGACGCACTTCGAAAAGAGCTCGCATATGTGATTGAAAGGAGCCTTCAGATCTGATCGAATGCTGGCCTCCTTGTAGTTGGGCCGTGCCTTTTCAGTGGCCAACCGAGCATACTCGACTCCGGTCGATAACTCCATCCCCAACAAGGAGTTTACACCTTCCCTCGGCAAGTCGAATACTCCGATGAGATGGCTCAAGTCCACCTCCACCGGTTCTCCGGTCTGTGGATCAGTGAATGATGATGTGTTTCGTCCTTTCCTCAGATTTAGAAGAATTTCGGCCACCGCCTTGGCCAAAATCTTCATCGGCACCGCCGTCACAAACTTCCATAAGCCGGCCGTGGTCACGGCCTTACGAAAGAATCCATCCTCTTCGAAGACTGTAGGGTCGAGATGAGGCTCGACGTTGATGTTGGGAATTGTTAAGAACGAATATGTTAAGGGGAAACCTATAAGGGATATTTTAGTGTTTTGATTTGATCCCAAAACCCCAAAGCGTTCTGTTCTCAAGTGACCCATTTTGATGTAGTTGATAGGTTAGAATTTTTCTACAAAGCCTACTCTGTTAGGATGGCTCTTTTATTTTGCTTAGATTAGGCTTCAAAAGTTCAAGTGAAGGCCACTCACTTGAGTGTGTTTTCCAAAGCGAAGCGGGTCAAGCAAATCGAAGTGAAGCGTGCCGAAGAATAGCGAAGCGAAGCGATCGCTACAATAGATTCAAAGTGAGTCTGCCAAAGCGAAGCGAAGCGAGCGCTACAGTTCAAAGCGAAGCAAAGCGAAGCGAGCGCTACAGTGGAATCAAGTGAACCCACTAAAGCGAAGCTGAGCGTGCGCTACAAAGAAAAGCCGAAGCGAGTCAACGCGAGTCAACACTTAATTAAGTAGCGTCACAGGAAATCTATTTCTCAAGTGACTCACTACAAATATGACCGTGAAGCGACTCTCTTCAGAGCGGCCGCTACAACTTCAAAGCAAAGCGAGCCACTACCTACCAGAAAGCGACAGCACAAATTCCCACTCCGAATTTGAACTCCAGTCAACTGGAGATCTTCGCATTTATTACGAGATCTCCACGTGTCGACTCAAGAGAGGAGCAGAGGAGTTGACTGCCAGGCCGACAAGGCGCCGCTACAGTACTGGCTTGCTCCAGTTACTGTTGAAATTGGAACTTAGCCATTTCCGGCAAAAATCCAAAACTGCGCATCTGAAAAGTAGCCAGCCTGTGCAAGTACTGTCGAGAGGAGGAGGGACAAGGCCACCTACCAAGCAACGGATCTCAGCCAACCCTCCGCCTATAAATAGTGAAGGATCACAACGTGAAGAAGTAAAACACTACTTGAGCATTCGAGCGCATACAGCAAACAAACACTCCCAAGCTTTCATAGCAATCTTCGAGTCTTTGTTTTCCAGTGTTCTCCGAGTTTCCAGTCCTTCGGAACTCGTCTTCACAACCTTCACACTTAGAGTCTAAGCCCATTCCATATCCAAGCTTAGAAGAAGAGCTCTAGCCATCTTTGCACTTATTGTAAAGAGCTCTTCATAGTGTGTTTCGTCAACCAAAAACCCTAAACTCTGTCTGTTAGGTTTTTGAGTGTCGTCGTTAGGTTGTTCAGATCTAAGGCCCTTCTTTCATCGATTGAAGAAGCCTCGATCGTAGAGTTGAGATCCAAGCTTACACTTACATCGTTTGTGTAAAGCTCGATCGAAGCTAGGCTGTAAGGAGAGCCCGCAATCTCCCTGTCTGTTCGACTGAAGCGAGTGAAGCTTCCAGTCTTTGTTAGGTTTGTGTAGTGAACCCGCAATCACTACGTCAGTCGTTTGATCTAGGCAAGTGAAGCCCGATCTCGACCAGGTTTTTGAAGGACCCGTAACCTTCAAGTTCTTGAGTAAAGAGAACAGTTGCCGTCGTGCAACAAGTGGACGTAGGAGCGTTATCTCCAAACCACTATAAATCTCTGTGTCGTATCTCTCTTACCTTAATCTCTTTACAGTATTCGATTATCCATTGCACGTGCATATAAACAAACTTAACTTGGATTTTCAATTACTTAGGAAAGATTATAGCTCACCAAATTCCGCACAAAGAGTAAAGTCTCACTCTAGATCAAGCTCTAAGCTTAGGTCAAGAGATTCGTGATTGCTTTAGATCTAGTCATCGGCTAGGTTTTAGCATTTCTAAAGAGCACTTTACTTTATACTCTGAGTTAAGGAATTGAAGTTGAAAAACTTCAAAATACGTATTCACCCCCTCCCCCCCTCTACGTATTTTTCCTATAACAAACCGGGACCAACAAGTGGTATCAGAGCAGCGGTTCTTTCGAGCCTCTGCTTTGCATACCTGAAGCGAGCCACCACTCGCTTCACGTTGTCTTACTGAACCAGATCCTATTTTCCTAAGTGCATCAAAACCTCACCCACGCATATTGCATTTACTGCTGATAGTTTGCTATGTCTACATACAGTGCATCAAATCTTCCACAGTTCTCGATCGAAGGATACGAGATATGGAGTTTCCGTATCGAGAGCTTCCTATGCTCAATCCACGACCGGATGTGGGAAGTTATTGAGGACGGACCAATCGAAATCAAGAAAGCCATATCTGTGGAGGTTCCAGCCGCTGAAGGTCGTCCAGCCCACGTTCGACAACAGTACGTGGAGAAGGATAAGGATGAGTATACTCCAAATGACTTCAAAGTTGCCAACCTTGACAAGATTGCATGCCACACGATGCAGAGCACCGTGTCGGACGCCTATCTACCACGGATAAGGAAATGTGCAAGGCAAAGGAAATGTGGGAAACCCTAGCCCTCATTTCTCAAGGCACAGACAAAATCAAGGAGAACAAGCTCGCCGTTCAGATGCGGGAGTTTGAAAATCTGGTGATGAAGTCAGGAGAGTCCATCGACGCCTTCGAGCTGAGAGTTACCAACATTACTGCAACTCTCAACTAGCTTGGGAAGGAACTCACAGACAAGGAAGTAAACCTGAAAATAGTCCGTGCTCTCACAAGGAAGTGGCAGACCATGAAGGAGCTATATCTAGCAACCAAGGATCTAACGAAGCTCACGCCAGAAGTGCTGTTCTCCGAGCTCAAAGCTCACGAGTTTGATCTGAATCGAATGAGCCTCGACGACGAGGATGAAACGCCCACTACGTCAAAAGGAGTTGCATTCAAAGCTGCCGAAGGGCCAAGCGAGCAGTCGCTAGCCAAGATGACGAGAGAAGAATTGGAAGAACACATTGCGCTCTTATCCAAGAACTTCAACAAGATGAACTCTCGAGTGGGCAAGTACAAAAGATTCTACAAGCAGTACAAAGGGAGGAACACTGATGCTCGAGAAGGAAAAGGAAAGAGAGAAGAGACGACAAAGCCGATCCCGCGCTACATGATGGAAGTGGAGTGTTACCACTGCCACAAGATGGGCCACTACAAATCCGATTGCCCAAAGCTAAGTGCCAAAGAGCGCGAAGAATTGAAGGCCAAGAGGGATGCTCCAAGGCGAGCGCTCGTAGCGAGTGAAGTGCCGGTCGCTACAACTGAAGATCCACCAAGCGACTCAGATGCATTCACTGATCCAAATTCCAGTGATGGTGAGGATCTTGGATTTATGGCGCTCACCGACGAAGAAACAGGAGAGGTATTCTTCTATCCTTCAATCACTTGAATTACACTAGCACACACTGTCAATGAGGAAGAACAATCCTCTACATGGAGTGAGTTGTTTGACAAGCATAAAAAATTGTCAAGCGACCACGAAGTGGTAAAACAAGCTCTGTCTCAAAGCGAGAAGGAGAACCGAAAGCTAGCCCGTGAGCTTGACGAAGTCAAACTTAATTTAAGGGCTATGACTAGTAAGTTCGAGGATCTCTTCGCTAGACATCAAAGCTTGGAGGGAAGGTATGAAACCCAGTCCACTCTAGTTGCCAACTTGAACAAAGCATCATATGCTAGGCAGGCACTAGAGGGCTCGCTTCTGCCTTTTGGTAGGAAAGCTGGCCTTGGATATGAGGGTGGACCTCCCAAGCCGACTGTCTTTGTTGGTGCATCACACACTACACCATCAGTCACTTTGGAATTGCCCACTGCATCCAAAGCGACCACCAACAAGGATAAAGGCAAAGTGGCTGAGAACCCTAAAAGGAAGCCAATGAAGATGTCTATATCTTTAAGGGCAGATCCTAAGGTCAAGCAAAGTTCAACAATCTCTAGCACTCAACATGCTAAGTCTCAAGCCAAGACACGAGAGACAAAGGATCTACCTCCTAAAAAGAGGAGTAATGTCTATGTGTCACGTTATCCGGACTGGAGATGGTCCAACCGGACTAACGTTGAGGGGGAAGAACTTGAAGCACCCAAGAGGCCGCTTCAAATTCCCAAGGTTTCTCAAGCGAGTCAGGGTCAAAACCCTAGTTGGACCGCTTCGAGGAAACCAAGCGAGCCGCTTCGACAGACTAGAAACCCTAAGTCAGTCTCTAAACCCAAAGCTAATCCGAAGCGAGTCGCTTCAGGATATAAGCAAAATGGGAAGAGCATAGGTAGGACTGAAGCGAGCCGCTACCCCTCTTGCACACACTGTTGCACGTGTGAAGCTGCTTCTAGGCAGTACACCAAGTTTTCGAAGGTCGAGAAGCCCAAGACACAAGCTTCATCTCAAAAGAGAATGAAGCAAGTGTGGGTACCTAAGGGAACTAACCTGCAAGGACCCAAACTGATTTGGGTACCAAAATCTGTCTAATTGCAGGTGAGCGCCGTGGATCCTATGCCAAGTGAGGGTCAACAAGTATGGTACTTGGACAGTGGATGTTCAAGACACATGACCGGCATGAAAGCTCTACTTCACAACTACATAGAGAAGAAGGGTCCACACGTAACCTTTGGTGACATCTCTCGAGGAAGCACCAGGGGATACGGCGCACTGAAAGTTGGAAAGCTCACAATTGAAGAAGTCTCCTATGTGGAAGGACTCAAGCACAACCTGTTGTCCATTTCACAGTTTTGTGATAAAGGGTACAAGGTGGAATTCACATCCCAGATTGTGTTCACTGGAGTTAGACAAAGGAATGTCTACATCGCACAATGGGACAGCTGCAAAGAGGAAACGTGCTTAGTAGCAAGGAGTGCTACAAAAATTGGATGGCTATGGCACAGACGCTTGAACCACCTCAATTTCAAAGCTATCAATCGCCTAGCTCGAAAAGGTTTGGTGCAAGGCATACCGAATGAAGTCTTCATCAAAGACCATCCATGCTCACCATGCCAACGAGGGAAGCAGACGAAGAAGCACTTCGCCAGTATCGAAGAAGCCTCATCAAAGCGAGTGCTCGAGCCGCTTCACATGGATCTGTTTGGTCCAGTCACTCCAGTTAGTGTAAATGGAAGGAAGTACACTCTAGTTGTAGTCGACGATTTCTCTCGCTACACTTGGGTTGTATTTCTATTCAACAAGAAGGAGACACTGACCAAACTGCCACAACTACTCAAGCGATTGGCGGTGGAAAAGAATCAAGCTATCGTGACCATTCGCTCCGACAAAGGCACAGAGTTCCTAAACTCTACAATTGAAACGTACTGCACGGAGAATGGCATAGCACATCAAACCTCTTCAGCACGCACTCCTCAGCAGAATGGAGTTGCTGAAAGAAGAAATCGAATCATCAAAGAAGCCGTTCGCACCATGATTGCTGACTCGAAGCTTCCGATGATGTATTGGGCTAAAGCTGCCAACACGGCGTGCTACACACAGAATCGGACGCTTCTCAACAAACGGCACGACAAAACTCCATATGAAATATGGACAGGGAGAATTCCAAACATATCTTATTTCCATATTTTTGGTTGTAGGGTCTTCATTCACAACAATGGGAAGTCGCAGTTGAAAGCCTTTGAAAGCAAAGCTGATGAAGGAGTATTCTTAGGATACTCTACATCTAGCAAAGCCTACAGAGTATTCAACTGTAAAACCCTAATTGTGGAGGAATCACCCCATGTCGTATTTGATGAATCTTCTTTAAGTCTTCCACAGGAACAGGCTCAAGCGAATGAAAAGGATCAAAGCAAGGAACCCTCAAATCAACTTACTTGGGACATGCTTGATGAAGATGATGAGATCAAGGACTCAAGCGAGCAGAATCCCAAAGGAGAAGTCGAAGCTGCCCCCAAGATTCCTGAAGCTAGTGCTGGCCAAGCACCCAATCCAGTCGCTTCAGACGGTGAAGCGAGCGACAAGGAAGCAGATGAAGATGAAGCTGGCGAATCCAAGCGTGCATGGCTCAAAGATCACTTACCTAGCCAAATCATTGGAGATCCATCCAAGGGTGTAGTGACCAGAAGTCAAGTATTTGGAGAAAGTGCCATGTTCAGTTGCTTTCTCTCAAACATTGAGCCATCAAGCGTGGAGGAAGCTCTAGCCGACTCTAACTGGGTGATCGCCATGCAAGAAGAGCTGAACCAGTTCACTAGAAATGACGTATGGTACCTCGTGGATCGTCCCAAGTTCCAGCATGTTATTGGCACCAAGTGGGTGTTCAAGAACAAGACGGACGAGGACCAAAATGTTGTGAGGAACAAGGCGCGTCTAGTCACTAAAGGCTACTGCCAAGAGGAAGGAATCGATTTCGATGAGACCTTCGCTCCAGTGGCACGGCTTGAAGCGATCCGACTATTTCTAGCCTATGCAGCGGCCAAGAAATTCAAAGTGTATCAAATGGATGTGAAGAGCGCGTTCCTCAACGGTGAATTGAAGGAAGAAGTTTATGTGGAGCAGCCACCGGGTTTCGAGCAGGGAGATAAAGTGTATCGCTTAAAGAAAGCCCTGTATGGGTTGAAGCAAGCTCCCAGAGCTTGGTACGATACATTATCTCAATTCCTAGTGGATAATGGATTTCAAAAGGGAAAGATAGATCGAACTCTCTTCACTATCAATCATGGAAATGATATGCTATGGGTTCAGATCTATGTGGATGACATCATATTTGGATCGCCAAACCAGTTGCTTAGCGAAAAGTTTGGAGAGTTGATGAAGACCAAGTATGGGACGTCAATGATTGGCTTGATGAGCTGCTTTCTAGGTCTTCAAGTGAAGCAGCAGGATAATGGAATTTTCATCAACCAACCAAAGTACACTAGAGATATGCTTGCCAAGTTTGGTGTTCAACATGCTAAAGCTGTGAAGATTCCTATGAATACCAACTGGAAGATGGAGCCAGACGAAGGAGGAAAATCTGTAGATCCTACAGATTATCGTGCCCTAATTGGGTCACTGCTCTATCTCACTGCAAGCCAGCCAGATATCGCCTTTGCAGTCGGAGTCTGCGCTCGCTTCCAAAGCAATCCCAAACACAGCCATCTTGAAGCTGCCAAAAGGATTCTTCGATATTTGAAGGGCACTATCAACATGGGTCTGTGGTATCCAGCGGAGGACAATTTGGAGCTCACTGGATATTCCGATGCTGACTACGGAGGTTGCCGAGTCGACAGGAAGTCAACTTCGGGCACATGTCAGTTCTTGGGAAGCAAGCTAGTCTCGTGGTTCTCAAAGAAGCAAACAAGCGTAGCCACTTCAACAACTGAAGCTGAATATATGGCCGCAGGAAGCTGCTGTTCTCAAATCCTATGGCTTCGTCAACAGTTGAAGGACTACAAAGTTGAAGCGAATGAAATACCGATCTTCTGCGACAATAACAGTGCCATATGTATCTCGCAGAATCCAGTGCTTCACACCAGGTGCAAGCATGTGGAAATTCGACATCATTTCATTCGTGATCATCTCGAGAAAAAGGATATCAAGCTCGAGAAAATCCATACCGATCTCCAGCGAGCAGATATCCTCACCAAGCCTCTAGCTGAGTCTCGATTCAATCAGCTATGCATGGAATTAGGGTTATTAGACCCTGGTGAAGAATGCTAGTTCCAGGATGCACGAAGGAGTGTTCGCTTGTTCTCTTGTGCGTCACTCGCCTCGGATCTTCACCAACTCAAGCGAGCCACTTCAAATCTCACTCGCTTGAAGAAAATGAAGTTAGGTGGAGATAGGTGGAGTATTGGAAGAAGTTCCCTACCAACTTATTGGAATTGTTAAGTATATGGTTAAGGGGGAACTATTGCTTCTCTCGGAGCAAGCTACTTCCAAAGCGAGCTAAGAATGCTGCTATCTTGAATCCTGCATCGCTTCAATTTGCCCTAGCTTGGGTCAAAGAGAGCCGACTGCAGATTCATTCTTTAGAATGTAGGAAAGCTTGAAGGTTTACCTTTTTATACAAAAGGTTGCAGGGCTGGTGACATGCTTCTGCGTAAAATACGAGATTGTCTTGTCAGAGCATTCTCATTGTCATCCTGTCCATTTCTGCTCTGAGATAAGGACTTGTACTCATCCCCCATTCGTCGTGAATAAGTACACTTACGTGATACTCCCTTCGGGTTGTAGTAAGCTTGTGTACTTTATTCATTTTCTCCCTCATTCACTTCGATGGAGGACTCTCTAATTCGTAGAGGAAGATGAATGCCATGAAGACGAATGCCATGAAGATCTATCTTAACGTGTAGCATAACGAGTGGTATCTAATTCAACATGAAGTCTACAATCTGTGGTATCAATCTCCTACGAAGTGAGATTGACTGGTAAGTGTTTCAATTTTAAGTACACTAAGTGAGCCGAAGCGTGCTAGAAACCTTCACTCACTACGTGGAAAATATGAAGTGAATCTGACACAAATACAAAGAGGAAAACATTCTTGTTTATCCTTAAAGTATGTAAGTCAGAAACATTTTAAAATCAAGCAAAGAAATTCAATTTCTTACTCCAGTCGCTTCAGATGGCCAAGCGAGTGCTTCGTCACTCAAAGCTAGCCATCGCAAGCGAGTGCGGAACAGTCACTCAAGCGAATGCCTCTCAAGCGAGTCAAGGCGTAGCAGCCCAACTCGAAGCGAGCGGGCACGAAGCGAGTATGAGCTGTCTGCACTCGAGTGCAATTTTACTTTCTGCTGTGCATTTAATGCAGGTACAGGAACGGCGGAAATAACGGGCGCGTGGTTCTCACTTCAAATTTGAAGCGGGAAAAGGCGGAGAAAATCCAGCCGTCGAATCTTAACAGCCCGCAATCTGGAGCCGTTCGATTAACGCCGTATACGACAAGCCAACCATAGAAGGCCACATGGCGACGCCGAGCAAGTGGCGGTTCACTTTTACTGTGATGACGCCGGACACGTCAGATCCATCACCGCACGTCCGCCGCCTACCTACAGGACTTTCGGCGTTATTACCGTCCTACCCCTGCCACGTCAGCCATAATCTAACTCTATATATATGGGACGAGGCAGAACTGCAGAACCTTTCACAGCCTTCTAAATTTGCCATTCTCGTGCTAGATCTGCAATTACTCTGCAAATCACGAGTCTCAACCCTTGATTTTCATTGTTAAAACCTCATTCTAACTCTTTCAAAATCACCATGGGAAAGAAGAAAAACACCGAGACGATGGAGGAGTTTCTCGCGGAGGTCGACAAACACATCAATGTCGAGCCTCATCTCGATCCAGCCATTATCGAGAGAAATGGTTTTCTCCGTAGGGCTGTGACCAAGGCCGGACTATGGAAGTTTGTGACGGCGGTCCCGTCAAAGATTCTGGCCAAAGCCGTCGGTGAGCTCCTGCTAAATTTGAGGAAGGAGCAAAACATGTCCTCTTTTACCGATCCACAGACGAGGAGGCCAGTGGAGGTGGACATGAATGAACTTATCGGCACGTTCAACTTGCCGAGAGAAGGAGGAGACTCATTACTGGATTTGGGTCTCTCGGCCGGAGTTCAGTACGGTCGTTTCGCAACCGCCGAAGCCGATCCAAATTTCAAGGAGGCAAGTATCCGTTCGAGTATGAAGGCCCCCTTCAACCATATTTGCGAGCTCTTCTCGAAGAGTGTCGCGTGCTACATCGGAACTTTGGATACTCTTTCCGAGACAAAGCTGATCGCCACAGCAGTCATCGTCGACAGCCTCACCGGAACCAGCTTCAACTGGCATGACTGGTTCCTTAATCAAATTCATGAAGCTGCTGCCGACTTTGCGTTCGTGAAGGGGAGCGCCGATCAAATTCTCCGCAAGGGGAAACTGAAATTCTTCTCAAGGCTCTCCTATGCTTTGGAGAAGAAGTTTCCGGGCAAAGCATGGCCGGAAGATGACGTCACCATCTACAACAAACAGTCCATTTACTATGACAAATGGAGGAAGTCCAAGCAATTGATGGATTTGGGACTTCTGGAAATTGAAGTGCCCGTAGCGAGACCGGTTGCCGAAAGGCAAGCCGAAGTGAGCCAAGTGAGGCCGGTCACTTCACCCGGGAAGCGAGCCACGCCGAAGCGAGGCAAGAAGACAAAGCGAGTCGATTTACTTGTCCAAGAAAGCTAGGCGGTGGAGAAGCCACTTGAGGACATTGAAGCGACTCAACCCCAGCCTTTACCTATCAAAGCCAAATCACCCCCACTCAAAATCCAAACCCACATCACCCAAATACCAGAACCTCAATCTTCTTCAACCCAACATCCACTGAAACAGATAACCCCCCTCTCTCCCCATGAAGAAGAGTCAGCATCTTCTTTTCACATTCCCACTGTTCCATTCCTCAGCACAGATGAAGCTGCTGCCTACACTTCATTCACCCCACTTCAATCCCAGCCGATACAACCACCACCCACCGAAACCATCCAGATTTCCGAAACCCAAGAAACCTCATCACCTACCCAATCCCTCTCGACATCGGCAGCTACAGCCGATACCGCCCAAACTGTAGGAGAACAACCCATCGTTCCTCAATTCATAACCCCTGCCCTCACCGTACACAAGCGGGCTCTGGAACGCTATGTCCTGGACAGAGAGCAAGCCGCTGAAACTATCAACCTTCGTTACAATCTTAGCTCCGCGAACGTTGCATGGAGCGACGTGTTCTACACTAATGTAGTCGACTTTCTGACGTACATCACGTACCGAGGAACGGAGTACTACAAGATTTTCAGACTCCTCAAAGCCTTCACAGAAGAGGAACTGATTCAAATGGAGGCCAAAACACTCAACTTCATAGGCGAAAATGGCTTTCATGCCTTCCTTGAAGGGACCAGCTTCTGGGAGAAGCTGGATGCAAAGGTGAAGGAGTCATATCCACTCGCTACAGTTCCGAAGCGAGTGCCCTCCTCTCATGAAAGGAAGCTGATCAGAGAGCATAGGGAGGTGGTGGAGCTGAAAGATGCTGAGATTGCTAGTCTCCAAAGCGAGATTACAAAGAAGAGTGAAGAGATGGAGAGGAAGGCGGGGGAGGTCATCAGTCTTAGAGAAGACTTTGACAGGAAGAAGAGGGAATTGGAGGGAAAGGTGGAGGAGAAGGAGAGGCTTCTAGAGGAGAAAGAGAAGGCGCTGGAGGCGCAGGTGAAGCTAGTGGATGACAACACCAAAACCATCACCGAACTCAAGGGCTTGCTTGAGGCAGAAAGAAGCCGCTTGAGGGAGGTTAACGCCAAATTAATCACTCTAGTCAAAGAGAAGAAGGTGTTAGAGAAGGAAGTGAAGGAGCTGAAGGAGAAGGTGGAGAATAGGGAAGGAGAGTTAGTGATGAAGGGAAGCGAGCTCCTCAATACCAAAAAGGCTCTTGACTCACTTCGAACTGAGTTGAAGGAAGTCAAAGAAGACAGTGCTATTGACAAGAGAGAACTTGAGAGTCTAAGAAGAGGTGCGCAGGAACTTGACTTGAAAAATGCTGAATTATCCACTCTACTGGAGAAAGTCAAAAGATTGAAAGAGACTCTTACTGTGAGAATCACCGCAGATGCCGAATTTCACAACTCTCTCAATCGGAGGGAGAGGAGACTTGCCGTGATGAAGGCAGAACTTGAAGCTTCCAAGGATCACTTGGAACTCACTCTTCAAGAAGAATCAAAGAAAATCACCAAAGCCGTCGAAGCGGAGCTGGAGGCTCGCTTCAGAGAGGTAGAGCCGTTAGAGAGTATGATGGCGTCGGTTGTTGAGAGAGAAAGGCAGTGCAAATATCTGCTTGAAGAGATAAGCATCAAGACTGCTGAACTAGTGGCGCCCTCCATGGATAAAACCCAGCAGATGCTTCAAGCTATCTTCAATTCAGTCAACTCTCTTCAACTATCCGTTTCTGGAAAGTCTATCATCCTAACCCCTGGCGGTGATGATGCCAAAAAGGGGGAAGGACAAATGAGGGAAGGTCAAGTGAAGCTAGGAAGGGAAGGACAGCTTCACGACAGAGTAGTTGGAGGTTCAGGGGGAAGTAGAATTGGAGTGGAGAGAATGTTGGAAGGAGGCAGTAGTGATGGAGGTGTGAAGAAGGTAGTAGATGAAGCGAGGGCTCTTGGCAAGACGAAGCTCACGGAGGAGGAGTTATTAAAAAATCTTGAAGAGCCCAGCAGGCCGCTTCAGGAGAAGGTGCTTGCCGCTTCAATTGCAAAACACCTTCCAGTGACCGTGTTGACAAAGGAGGAAAAGCGGAGGCAGGTGGAGAAGGATGCTGCCATGGCGTGGGAGATGGAGCAACTAACAAAACTTTCTGTTGGTGCAGGTGCTTCGTCTAGTTCCAAAGCGGCTGCTTTACCCAAAGCGCCCGCTTCAGCAACAGCCGCACTAGCTCCAACTGCCGCACTCGCTTCATCCGCAGTCGTCCCCTCTAGTGCCGCTACGAAGAAAGACATGCCTCCACCCCCACCACCAAAACTGCCATTGAAGCGAACTGCACAGGAGTCAAAAGGTGATGACCCCGCGGCCAAGCGCCAAAAGGTCAAACATGCAGTTGCTTCTAGAGCTGGAAGAGAGGAGAGAAAGAGGAAGGAAATAGAAGGAGGAAGGAGCGAAGGCGAGAGGAAGAGGAGGTCAAATGACAGGCGACTCCAAGTGATTGACGCACGGATTGAGGAGCAATTCAGTGAGGTGATACTCATCCAGTCTTCATTGGTGCGGAGTGCCTTCATTCCATTTATGCCAGATGAGTTCGAAGCATGCGAAGCACAAGCCATATCTGATGCATGCGACGTGACTACAAAAGAGATGGTCGAGTCGGGTCGCTACCCCAAAAAGGAAGAACAGAACTACATTAGGAAGCGTCTCAATGAAAAGCGTCCTTTGTGGAGCAGCGACTCAGGAAAGAAGTTCAAAGCGACCATGGCTGAACTGTCAAAGAGGTCAGACGAGGAGTTGGCCAAGCGAAGGGACGAGCACCCTGATGCAAGGGAGATTGAGGCGTTTATTCCGAGAGATCTGCTTGAGCTGTGGCTATACTACAAGGACTTGTTCATCAAGGCCTATTATTACTGGGAGGTAGTGCCGCTGCAAGATCAATGCTCTAGGATAAGTGCCCTCAACAATTTTCTCGCCGCCTATGATGACAAACTGCGGAGGAAAATCTTCTCCTTGGCTGAACAAACTCAACCCATGCCAATTGTTGTCAAGGTTCTTGCTATAAAAGAATTCCCCATGCCTTATCATCCAGGCACGGATATTCCAGATAGAGGAATAATTGATGAGGAAGTAACTGAAGCCTTCAGGCTGGAGAGTGCATGGAGAAGACCTAGTAACCACACAGTAGACTCTATGGAATCGATAGTTCTATCAGCTTACATGGATACTGCTGCTATTGAAGAAGAGAAGAAGGAGGAGGAAGAAGGAAAGGAGAAGGAGAAGGAGGATGAAGCTGCAGGAAACCTTTGAGTTTCAAGCTTCCTAGTATCTCTTTTTGTGAACTGCTTGTTCATCTATCTAATTTCAATTTCCGTCTCCTCTGTGTCATTTACTCGCTTTGTGAATGACTTTACATTTTTGCTACAAACTCATTAATTTAACCGAAAAAAAAGGGGAAGGAACTTAAAAGAAAATTACAAACGAAACTGCAAAGGAAGCAGTCACTTGGAGTTCCCTTCACGGTTAGATAGACTAGATTTATTTTTATCTAAGTCGTATGGGTTTTGGCATCATCAAAAAGGGGGAAATTGTTGGGAATTGTTAAGAACGAATATGTTAAGGGGGAACCTATAAGGGATATTTTAGTGTTTTGATTTGATCCCAAAACCCCAAAGCGTTCTGTTCTCAAGTGACCCATTTTGATGTAGTTGATAAGTTAGAATTTTTCTAAAAAGCCTACTCTGTTAGGATGGCTCTTTTATTTTGCTTAGATTAGGCTTCAAAAGTTCAAGTGAAGGCCACTCACTTGAGTGTGTTTTCCAAAGCGAAGCGGGTCAAGCAAATCGAAGTGAAGCGTGCCGAAGAATAGCGAAGCGAAGCGATCGCTACAATAGATTCAAAGTGAGTCTGCCAAAGCAAAGCGAAGCGAGCGCTACTGTCCAAAGCGAAGCGAAGCGAGCGCTACAGTTCAAAGCGAAGCAAAGCGAAGCGAGCGCTACAGTGGAATCAAGTGAACCCACTAAAGCGAAGCTGAGCGTGCGCTACAAAGAAAAGCCGAAGCGAGTCAACACTTAATTAAGTAGCGTCACAGGAAATCTATTTCTCAAGTGACTCACTACAAATATGACCGTGAAGCGACTCTCTTCAGAGCGGCCGCTACAACTTCAAAGCAAAGCGAGCCACTACCTACCAGAAAGCGACAGCACAAATTCCCGCTCCGAATTTGAACTCCAGTCAACTGGAGATCTTCGCATTTATTACGAGATCTCCACGTGTCGACTCAAGAGAGGAGCAGAGGAATTGACTGCCAGGCCGACAAGGCGCCGCTACAGTACTGGCTTGCTCCAGTTACTGTTGAAATTGGAACTTAGCCATTTCCGGCAAAAATCCAAAACTGCGCATCTGAAAAGTAGCCAGCCTGTGCAAGTACTGTCGAGAGGAGGAGGGACAAGGCCACCTACCAAGCAACGGATCTCAGCCAACCCTCCGCCTATAAATAGTGAAGGATCACAACGTGAAGATGTAGAACACTACTTGAGCATTCGAGCGCATACAGCAAACAAACACTCCCAAGCTTTCATAGCAATCTTCGAGTCTTTGTTTTCCAGTGTTCTCCGAGTTTCCAGTCCTTCGGAACTCGTCTTCACAACCTTCACACTTAGAGTCTAAGCCCTTTCTATATCCAAGCTTAGAAGAAGAGCTCTAGCCATCTTTGCACTTATTGTAAAGAGCTCTTCATAGTGTGTTTCGTCAACCAAAAACCCTAAACTCTGTCTGTTAGGTTTTTGAGTGTCGTCGTTAGGTTGTTCAGATCTAAGGCCCTTCTTTCATCAATTGAAGAAGCCTCGATCGTAGAGTTGAGATCCAAGCTTACACTTACATCGTTTGTGTAAAGCTCGATCGAAGCTAGGCTGTAAGGAGAGCCCGCAATCTCCCTGTCTGTTCGACTGAAGCGAGTGAAGCTTCCAGTCTTTGTTAGGTTTGTGTAGTGAACCCGCAATCACTACGTCAGTCGTTTGATCCAGGCAAGTGAAGCCCGATCTCGACCAGGTTTTTGAAGGACCCGTAACCTTCAAGTTCTTGAGTAAAGAGAACAGTTGCCGTCGTGCAACAAGTGGACGTAGGAGCGTTATCTCCGAACCACTATAAATCTCCGTGTCGTATCTCTCTTACCTTAATCTCTTTACAGTATTCGATTATCCATTGCACGTGCATATAAACAAACTTAACTTGGATTTTCAATTACTTAGAAAAGATTATAGCTCACCAAATTCCACACAAAGAGTAAAGTCTCACTCTAGATCAAGCTCTAAGCTTAGGTCAAGACATTCGTGATTGCTTTAGATCTAGTCATCGGCTAGGTTTTAGCATTTCTAAAGAGCACTTTACTTTATACTCTGAGTTAAGGAATTGAAGTTGAAAAACTTCAAAATACGTATTCACCCCCCCCCCCCCCCCCTCTACGTATTTTTCCTATAACAAACCGGGACCAACAGTTGATGTGCTTGTCGACCTCGGTGAGAAATTCCTCCATCGTCTCAGTTTTCTGCTTCTTTCCCATGTTGAAAGATTTGAGGAATTTGATCGGAGATTTAAAGATGAAAACTGGGTTGAGACTCGTAAGTTGCAGAAGATTGCAGATCTAGCACGCGAATGGCAAATATGGAGATTTGTGAAAGGTTTTGCAGTCTGCAATGACGTCCTTATATAGAGACGGGGTACAACTGACGTGGCAGGGGCAAGACAGTAATATCGCCGAAGATCCTGCTTCTATACGACGGCCAACGACGAAATGAATTGACGTGTCCGGCGTCATCACAGTAAAAAGTGAACCGCCAACTTGACTCGGCATCTCCACGTGGCCTGCTGTGATTCGTCACTTTACACGGCGTCGGATCCAACGGCTATAAATCGGGGACTGCTTGGATTCGATGGTTGGATCTCGTCCGTCTTTTCCCACTTCGAATTCAAAGTGCAGTGCACGCGCCCGTTATTTTCGGCTATACGTGAACCTGCATTTAATGTAAAGTAAAAGGTAAAATTCGCACTCGAGTGCAGACAGCTCATACTCGCTTCGTACCCGCTCGCTTCGAGTTGGGCCGCTTGGCCTTTACTCGCTTGAGAGGTACTCGCTTTGAGTGACTGTTCTGCACTCGCTTGCGATGGCTCGCTTGGAGTGTCGTAGCACTCGCTTGGCCATCTGAAGCGACTGGAATAAGAAATGAAATTTCTTTGCTTAATTTAAAATGTTTCTGACTTACATACTTCGAGGATAAACAAGAATGTTTTCCTCTTTGTATTTGTGTCAGATTCACTTCATATTTTCCACATAGTGAGTGAAGGTTTCTAGCACGCTTCGGCTCACTTAGTGTACTTAAAATTGAAACACTTACCAGTCAATCTCACTTCGTAGGAGATTGATACCACTTATTGAAGACCTCATTTTGTGGATTTGGACATCGCTTGTTGAATCCACTTGTTGATATTGCTTTAAAGATTGTTGATACCACCTGTTGAGTGTTGCATCTTGGACTAGGTCTTCATGGCATCATCTTCCTCTACGAGTTAGAGCGTCCTCCATCGAAGTGAATAGGGGAGAAAATGAATATAGTACACAAGCTTACTACTACCTAGAGGGGAGCTTCACGTAAGTGTACTTATTCACGATGAATGGGGGATGAGTACAAGTCCTTATCTCAGAGCAGAATAGGACAGGATGACAATGAGAATGCTCTGACAAGACAATCTCGTATTTTACGCAGAAGCATGTCACCAGCCCTGCAACCTTTTGAAGAAAAAGGTAACCCTTCAAGCTTCCTCCTACGAGCTACAGAATGAATTTGCAATCGACTCGCTTGACCCAGACTAGGGTTAATTGAAGCGATGCAAAATTCAAAGATGGGGGAGGAATGAATAGACATCCGGTAGCTCAACTCAATGAAGAGTGAGTAAGGAATGGATGTTTATCCACGATGAAGGAGATGAGAAGACTTGCTCCTCTACGGCGGAAAGATGGGAAGAGAACGCAAGGTCTAGGTGCCAGCCCTGCCTAAGCTTTCACCATTTTTACGTGGGAAGGCCCGATACAAGACCCCACAACCGTTACTAGAAACGGCACTTGCGAGTGTTTATACCCACTCGCTAGGAATCTTAGGCTAGGTAGCAGCTTTCCTTGCTCGCTTTGGAAGTAGCTTGCTCCGAGAGCAAACAATAGTTCCCCCTTAACCAATGGCTTAACAATTCCTGTAAGCGGGTAGGGAACGTCTTCCAACACTCCACCTTTCTCCACCTTATTTCTCCTTCTTCAAGCGAGTGGAATTTTGAAGTGACTCGCTTGAGTTGGTGAAGATCCGAAGCGAGTGACGCTCAAAGGACAAACGACCACTCCTTCGTGCATCCTGAATCTAGCACTCTTCACCAGGGTCTAGCAACCCTAATTCCATGCATAGCTGATTGAAACGAGACTCAGCTAGAGGCTTGGTGAGGATATCTGCTCGCTGGAGATCGGTATGGATTTTCTCGAGCTTGATATCCTTCTTCTCGACATGATCACGAATGAAGTGATGTCGGATTTCCACGTGCTTGTATCTGGTGTGAAGCACTGGATTTTGCGAGATGCATATAGCACTGTTGTTGTCGCAGAATATTGGAATTTCATTCGCTTCAACTCTGTAGTCCCTCAACTGCTAACAAGCCATAGAATTTGATAACAGCAGCTTCCAGCGGCCATATATTCGGCTTCAGTTGTTGAAGTAGCTACACTCGTCTGCTTCTTCAAAAACCATGAGATCAGCTTGCTTCCCAAGAACTGACAAGTGCTCGAAGTTGACTTCCTATCAATTCGGCACCCTCCATAGTCAGCATCTGAGTATCCAATGAGCTCCAAATTGTCCTCCGTTGGATACCACAGCCCCATGTTGACAGTGCCCTTCAAATATCGAAGAATTCTTTTGGCAGCTTCAAGATGGCTGTGCTTGGGATTGCTTTGGAAGCGAGCACATACTCCGACTGCAAAAACAATATCCGTCCTACTTGCAGTGAGATATAGAAGGGATCCGATCAAAGCTCGGTAGTCTGTAGCATCCACAGACTTGCCATCTAGGTCTGGCTCCATCTTCCAGTTGGTGTTCATTGGGATCTTCACAGCTTTGGCATGCTGAACACCGAACTTGGCAAGCATATCTCGAGTATACTTAGCTTGATTGATGAAGATTCAATCATCCTGCTGCTTCACTTGAAGACCTAGAAAGCAGCTCATCAAGCCAATCATTGACATCTCATGTTTGGTCTTCATTAAGCTAAGCGACTGGTTTGGTGATCCAAATATGATGTCGTCCACGTAGATCTGAACCCATAGCATATCCTCTCCATGGTTGATGGTGAATAGGGTTCGATCTATCTTTCCTTTGTGGAATCCATTATCCACTAGGAATTGGGATAGGGTATCATACCAAGCTCTGGGAGCTTGCTTCAACCCATATAGGGCTTTCTTCAATCGATACACCTTATCTCCCTGCTCGAAACCCATTGGCTGCTCCACATACACTTCTTCCTTCAATTCACCGTTGAGAAACGCGCTCTTGACATCCATCTGATAGACTTTGAATTTCTTGGCCGCTGCATAGGCTAGAAACAGTCTGATCGCTTCAAGCCGTGCCACTGAAGCGAAGGTCTCATCAAAATCGATTCCTTCCTTTTGGCAATAGCCCTTAGCGACGAGTCGCCCCTTGTTTCTCACAACGTTGTGGTCCTCGTCCGTCTTGTTCTTGAACACGCACTTGGTGCCAATAACATGCTGAAATTTGGGACTATCAACAAGGTACCATACGTCATTCCTGGTGAACTGATTCAGCTCTTCTTGCATGGCGATCACCCAATTGGAATCAGCTAGGGCTTCCTCCACGCATGATGGCTCGATGTTTGAGAGAAAGCAACTGAACATGGCACTTTCTCCAAACACTTGACTTCTGGTCACTACACCCTTGGATGGATCTCCAATAATTTTACTTGGTGAGTGATCCTTGAGCCACGCACGCTTGGATCCACCAGCTTCGTCTTCATCTTCTCCCTGGTCGCTTGCTTCTACATCTGAAGCGACTGGATTGGGTGCTTGGCCAGCACTCGCTTCAGGAGTCTTGGGGGCAGCTTCAACTTTTCCTTGGACATTCTGCTCGCTTGAGTTCTTGATTTCTTCATCATCCTCAAGCATGTCCCAAGTTAATGAATTGATGGGTTCCTCGCTTGTCTTTCCTTCTTTAGATTGAACCTGTTCCTGTGGAAGACTCAAAGAAGATTCATCAAATACGACATGGGGTGATTCCTCCACAATTAGGGTTTTACAATTGAATACCCTGTAAGCTTTGCTTGATGTAGAATATCCTAAGAATATTCCTTCATCAGCTTTGCTTTCAAAGGCTTTCAACTGTGACTTCCCATTATCATGGATGAAGACCCTACAACCAAAAATATGGAAATAAGATATGTTAGGAATTCTCCCTGTCCATATTTCATATGGTGTCTTGTCGTGCCGTGTGCTAAGAAGTGTCCGATTCTGTGTGTAGCATGCTGTATTGGCAGCTTCAGCCCAATACTTCATAGGAAGCTTCGAGTCTGCAATCATGGTTCGAACGGCTTCTTTGATGATTCGATTCCTTCTTTCAGCAACTCCATTCTGCTGAGGTGTGCGTGCTGAGGAAGTCTGATGTGCTATGCCATGCTCCGTGCAGTATGCTTCAATGGTAGAGTTTAGGAACTCTGTGCCTTTGTCGGAGCGGATGGTGACAATCGCTTGGTTCTTTTCCACAGCTAGTCGCTTGAGTAGTTGTGGTAGCTTGGTCAGTGTCTCCTTCTTGCTGAAGAGAAATATGACCCAAGTGTAGCGAGAGAAGTCGTCGACTACAACTAGAGTGTATTTTCTTCCATTTACGCTAACTGGAGTGACTGGACCAAACAGATCCATATGAAGCAGCTCGAGCACTCGCTTGGATGAAGCTTCTTCAAGACTGGCGAAGTGCTTCTTTGTCTGCTTCCCTCGTTGGCATGGTGAGCATGGATGGTCTTTGACAAAGACTTCATGTGGTATGCCTTGCACCAAACCTTTTCGAGCTAAGCTATTTATGGTATTGAAGTTGAGATGGTTTAAGCGTCGGTGCCATAGCCATCCTATCTCTGTAGCACTCCTTGCAACTAAGCACGTTTCCTCTTTGCAGCTGTCCCATTGCGCAATGTAGACATTCCTTTGTCTGATTCCAGTTAGCACAATCTGGGACGTGAGCTTGCTCTTCACAATGCACTTATTGGAGATAAACTCCACCTTGTATCCTTTATCACAGAATTGTGAAATGGATAGCAAGTTGTGCTTAAGTCCTTCCACATAGGAGACTTCTTGTATTGTGAGCTTTCCAAACTTCAGTGCGCCGTATCCTTTGGTGCTTCCTCGAGAGTTATCCCCAAATGTAACATGTGGACCCTTCTTCTCTATGTAGTCATGAAGTAGAGCTCTCATGCCGGTCATGTGTCTTGAACATCCACTGTCCAAGTACCAGATTTGTTGACCCTCACTTGGCATGGGATCCACGGCGCTCACCAGCATTTAGACAGATTTTGGTACCCAAATTAGTTTGGGTCCTTGCAGGTTAGTTCCCTTAGGTACCCACATTTGCTTCACTCTCTTTTGAGAGGTAGCTTGTGTCTTGGGTTTCTCGACCTTTGAAAACTGTGAGTTCTGCCTTGAAGCAGCTTCACACGTGCAGCAGTGTGTGCAAGAGGGGTAGCGGCTCGCTTGAGGCATACCTATGCTCTTACCATTTTGCTTCTATCCTGAAGCGACTCGCTCGGATTAGCTACAGGCTTAGAGACTGACTTAGGTTTTACAATCTGTCGAAGCGGCTCGCTTGGTTTCCGCGAAGCGGTCAAACTAGGATTTTGACCCCGACTCGCTTGAGAAACCTTGGAAGTTTGAAGCGACCTCTTTGGTCCTTCAAATTCTTCCCCCTCAACGTTAGTCCGGTTGGACCATCTCCAGTCCGGATAACGTGACACATAGACATTACTCCTTTTCTTGAAAGGGAGATCCTTTGTCTCTGGTGTCTTGGTCTGAGACTTAGAAGCTTCAACTGTTTTCCCTTTACCATTGGATTGGTAAGATTTAGCATTGTGAGTGCTAGGGACAGTTGGTCTTTGCTTGCCCTTAGGTTCTGCCCTTGAAGATATAGACATCTTCATTGGCTTCTTCTTAGGGTTCTCAGCCATTTGGCCTTTATCCTTGTTGGTGGTCGCTTTGGAGGCAGTGGGCACATCCAAAGTGACTGATGGTGTCGTGTTTGAAGCACCAACAAAGACAGTAGGCTTGGAAGGTCCACCCTCATATCCGAGTCCTCCCTTTCTACCAAAAGGTAGAAGCGAGCTCTCTAGTTCCTGCCTAGCATATGAAGCTTTGTTCAAGTTGGCAACTAGAGCGGATTGGGTTTCATACCTTCCTTCCAAGCTTTGATGTCTAGCGAAGAGATCCTCGAACTTACTAGTCATAGCCCTTAAGCTAAGTTTGACTTGGTTAAGCTCAGTGGCTAGCTTTCGGTTCTCCTTCTCGCTTTGAGACAAAGCTTGATTCAACACTTCATGGTCGCTTGACAGTTTGATGTGTTTGTCAAGCAACTCACTCCATGTCGAGGAATTAGCTTCCTCTTGGTGAGTGTGTGCGAGTGTATTTGAACTAGATGAGGGATAGATAAATACCTCTCCAGTCTCCTCGTCGGTGAGCGCCATCAATCCCAGATCTTCTCCTTCACTGGAGTTGGGATTAGTGAATGCATCCGAGTCGCTTGAGACATCTTCAGTTGAAGCGACTGGCTGCTCGCTTGCTACAAGCGCTCGCCTGGGAGCATCCCTCTTTGCTTTTAGTTCCTCTCGCTCCTTCGCACTCAGCTTCGGGCAGTCAGATTTGTAGTGGCCCATCTTGTGGCAGTGATAGCACTCCACATCCATCATGTCGCGTGGGATTGGCTTTGTCGTCTCTTCTCTTTTCCCTTTTCCTTCTCGAGCATCAGTACTCCTCCCTTTGTACTGCTTGTAGAATCTCTTGTATTTGCCCACACGTGAGTTCATCTTGTTGAAGTTCTTGGATAAGAACGCAACATGCTCTTCCAGCTCTTCTCTTGTCATCTTGGCTAGCGACTGGTCGCTTGGCCCTTCTGCAGCTTTGAAAGCTACGCCCTTTGATGTCGTGGGAGCTTCATCCTCATCGTCGAGGTTCATTCGATTTAGATCGAATTCATGAGCTTTGAGTTTGGAGAACAGAATCTCCGGTGTGAGCTTCGATAGATCCTTGGTAGCTAGATACAGCTCCTTCATTGTCTGCCACTTCCTCGTGAGAGCTCGAACAATCTTGAGGTTCACCTCCTTGTCTGTGAGTTCCTTCCCAAGTGAGTTGAGAGTAGCAGTAATATTGGTAACTCTCAGCTCGAAGGCGTCGATGGATTCTCCTGGCTTCATTATCAAGCTTTCAAACTCCCGCATTTGTACGGCGAGCTTGTTTTCTTTGATTTTGTCTGTGCCTTGAGAAATGAGGGCTAGGGTTTCCCACATTTCTTTCGCCGTTACGCACTTCCTTATTGTTCACTAATATTTTTACTACCGCAAGTGTACGGGTGTAATTATAGATAGGGAAGCAAGGTCGTATTCCACGAGGACTGATTAACCTAATGAGTACTAATCGAATTTCCTATCCTCTATCTAGACGAATAAATCGCTGGATTTTGTTTTACTAAACTAATTAAAAGCGAAATAATAAACATAAACAACAAGCAACGAGAGAATCAAATATACGAAGAGTTATTCTAGAGCTTCGGTTTCCATGAACGAACGAATTCAATTTAATCAAAATCAATCAATCATATAGAGGACTCGACTATTACTAGAACAACCACACAATAAGCTTAAACCTACTTTCGTAGCGCCTAAACCGTAGATTTCATGCAAGAATCGTTGTGTCCAACTGATAACTAACACATGAAACTCCTAAAGGTTCAAAAGGTTATAAGCTCTCACACAATTCTCAAGATCTCTCGACTTTATTGAAGTGTGTGTCCTATGTTCCCTACTCAAGCGTTAATTCTCATCTTTCGCCTATCGAATCAACACAATAAGTCATGCGAATTTGGTAGCTAATCAAATAAGCAAGCAATAAACTCAAGAACATACGAAGCAATAGAAGGTCATGATCGATTGATAAAAACTAATTCGAATCTGCAATATTCATCTACTCCCTAACTCTAGAATAGGAGAAAATTAGCCAAACATATTGAAGACAAAAATTCCAAGATTCGAAGTAAGCATAATCGATAACAAACGAAAACCGTAGAGAGAACTAGGGCTCCGAATATCGCCGACTTGAATTCTTCGATCTCCCAAGATTGACTCCCAAGTCGCTTCCGTAGAGTCGAGCTGCAAAATATGAGATGCCCTTCTCCTCGTCTCTTCCTTGCTATTTATCCCCTCCTTCTCCTATTTTCTGTTACGAGAGTTTGTAAAGTGAATCTGTAATAGCCGCGCGTTGTGCGCTCTTTCCAAACTGGTGAGACACGGCGGCAGGCATGGTGGGGGGCGGCAGCGTGTCTGGCAGCGTGGAGAAGATGCGGAGATGGGGCTGCTGGGCGCGGGGTGGTGGCTGCGGAGACGCGGCAGCGTCTTGAGGTGAAGGCGCGGCGGAAGGGAGAATGACGCGGGGGTTCATGGCCGCGTGGATGTTGGGGCATGTTGGGCCATGCATGCATGTTGGGCCGTGTGTTGGGCCCTACTTAATGTTGGGCCATGCTTTGAATTCAAGGCCCATGGCCCATAATGATTTAATTCCCTTTTTCCTCCGTTTTCGCCTACAAAACTCAACGATACCAAGATCAAGTGCAATAGCTTCGAATATAAGAAATATAGATGAAAAGTATCGAACTCGATCATGATAATGACACTAAAGCGTAATTATAAACTCTCGAAACACGTAGAAAATCCGTGTTTATCAACCCCCCAAACTTGAGTGAATGTTTGTCCTCAAACACAAAAACGAAGCAAAGAGACAAATCAACAATAAACATGGATTAGCGAAGTGACAATGAATTTTGGCCTCAGAAAAATTTTATAAATCAAAATCTTCACAAGCAAATCACCTCAATTATCGATTAGCACATCTTGATCATATCTCCACAATCTAACCTTTTCGAAGCTTGGATCCTCACGGCATAGGAGTACATATGAGTGAACCCTCAACTCTCAAGTGTATAAAGATAGGTAAATTTTTTCACTCAATTCAAAACATGCACAATATCTACCATAGGCTTGCAATTTATCTCAACCTCTCCATTGCTCAATGTGTGCTTATAATAAAGATCAAAAAGGACTTTGATTAAGGTTGTAATGTAGGCTCTTTGGTAGGTAGGAAGTATTTGGCTAAGTGAGTAAAATCCCAAAATAATGACTCTTAATTCCCACAAACACTCAAGCCAATAGCTAATAAAGCTAAACTTTCCAACCCTTCATCCATTCTAAATTATCCTCATCACCCAACCATCTTAGTACTCCTCTCTACTCACTTATGCTCTTTATTCTACAACTTCCACTTTTCTTCTTCTTCTTCTCTCTCTTTTTTTTTTTTTTTTTTTTTTTTTTTTTTTTTTTTTCATCTTCTCTTTTTTCATTTTTTCTTTCAAAGATAAACGAACTAGAGCTTATGTGAGCAAAGGGATCCTTCCAATTCCAACCTCTCTCGCATTCTTTCAAATTTCTCAATACAAATCAACAAAATCCTACATAGTATCCCCATCCCATAGTTTATCAAAGAAAAAGGTCTCAAGGCTCAAGGGGGTTAAACTAGGATTTATGAATCATTTGGACAAGAAAAAGGGAAAGAATGAGGCTAAGAAAGATGGCCTTAGATCATCTCTAAATTATTGAACACACTAATGCAACCTCGAGGAAGATAGAAGAGCAAGTTCTAGAGACAAGTATGCATGCTTGAACAATCACACTCAAGAAAGAAGATAAGACTATAATCATGTGATAGTCAAGGCTCAAAACTCACAACAAAGGCAAATATGTGATCCAAGCTTCTTAGAGGTCAAATAATCAAAATTCAATCAATCATGCTAATCAACTCATGAAGTATTCTAAAGTGAAAGATTTTCAATGTGTTCAATTCCAAGAAATCATCATCTGCCTCATCGTCACAAACAATATCCATGCTTATCATCAATTAAACCCAAAAAAACACACAAATGACTCTACTACTCTATACTAGACACTAACACGACTCAAATTAAATACCTAGAAAGCAATAAAAATCGAAATACTTTTCCACACTTCGCCATCCCCCCAAACTTATTGTTTTTACTAAGAAAAATAATAAGTTTGAAAGAAGAAGAGGTGGAAAAATATTTCGTACTAACCCAGAATTTCGCATGCCCTTTTCTTTTTCTTCTTATAATTCTTCAAGTGGCCATGCAAATGTTTCGGGGTAGCTCCATTCTCTTCATTCCCTTCCTCGAAAAGGTGTGCCTCTTGATTTGAAATTTTCTGCACACTTTCTAAAGTACACTCATCAAAATAATTAGAGCATAAATAAAAAGAGAATTTTGAAGAAGAGAAAGAAGTAGAAATGCAAGCCTCGGTAGGAGTTTTGGGCGACTCCATAGAACTTTTTACGGTGTAAGAATCACATACATCAAGCACTTTGCACTCTTCTACCGATTTGACTTCTTCTTCCTCAGAATACTTCGACGGCTTGTAGATGGAGAAAGTGCAACTCTCATCATTTACCCTCAAGGTAAGCTCTCCCCTTGCAACATCAATGAGTGCTTGGCTCGTCGCCAAAAATGGTCTCCCAAGAATCAAGGGCATATTTTGGTCTTCCTCCATATCGAGAACAATAAAATCAGCGGGAAAGATGAAATCATTAACCTTGATAAGAACATCTTCAACTATGCCTTGAGGATATGCCATCGAACGATCCGCCATTTGAAGAGCTATGGTGGTAGGCTTCACCTCTCCAATTTTAAGCTTCCTAAAAACTGAAACAGGCATGAGATTGACACTCGCACCCAAATCACATAGCGCTCTTCCGACTTTCATTCCCCCAATCTCACAAGCAATTGCGAAACTACCCGGATCTTTGGACTTGGTGGGCAACTTCCGTTGTAAGATAGCACTACACTCTTCATTCAAGTTCACTGTCTCAAAGTCTCCCCACTTCTTCTTCTTTGAAATCACATCTTTGAGGAACTTGGCATACTTGGGCATTTGTTGTAGAGCTTCTACCAACGGAATGTTGATTTGGACCTTCCGAAAGATGTCCAAAAATCTGGAAAATTGTTCATCCCCCATCTTCTTTTGATGCCTTTGAGGAAAAGGCATAGGAACGTGCAAAGGTGGTGGTAGGGGTTTGGGCATTTTCCCTTCCTTCTTCTCCTTCATGGCCGGTGTGAGCTCTTCTTTTTCCTCTTGAATCTTTACACTTTCGGGCTCGTGCTCCGGCATCTTCGGTCCCTCATATGTGGTGCCACTTCTCAACATGATGGCTTTGGATTGCTCCTTGGGATTCACCACTGTGTTGCTTGGAAATTGCCCCGGATTATGTTGGTTGCTTAAGGAGTTCACAATTTGGCTCACTTGTTTCTCTATCATCTTCACTTGCGTCTCAATCGCGGACATTCTTGTATCGGAGCTTGAGATGTATTTCATGAGCACATCCTCCAAATTTAGCTTTTTCGGCTCATTGATCACACCATTAGATGCTGAAAATCCGGGCGGTGGTTGAAGGGCATTGTTTGGATTCCCATATGCAAGATTCGGGTGAGAAGGGATTGCTTGATAGCCTTGGTATGCACCTTGATTCGAATGGACTCCTTGATAACCTCCTTGGTTTTGATGGAAACCTTGATTGTTGACCCAATTTGCTTCTTCGAATTGAATCCTCTCTGCTGTTGGATTGTTTCGGGCTTGCATCATAGTCTCGAACTTGCTCGACAAGGCCGCTATCTGATTTGTGATTGCATGAAGAGGATCCTTGCTCTCGGCCACAGCTACTTTCCTCAAACTATTTCTCTCTGTTGGCCACTGATAGCTTGTGGATGCCATGTTCTCAATTATCTCAATGGCCTCATCTCCCCCTTTGCATAACAATGCTCCTCCAGCAGCAGCGTCCATGAGCCTTCTTAGTTCCCCATTACAAGCGTTATAGAAGATCATAATGCGGGTAGCTAGATCGAAAGCCATGGTTTGGACACTTTCTGATCTTGTCCTTGAATCTCTCCCAGGCTTCGTAGAGACTCTCTCCTTTGTATTGTTGGAAGTGTGTGATCTCCATTTTCAACTTGAACATGAGGCCCGGAGGTTGGAACTTGAATAAGAACTTGTGAGCTAGATCCTCCCAAGTAACGTCTCCTCCCAACTCAATAGATTGAAACCACTGTTTCGCATTGTCTCTCAAAGAGAATGGAAAGAGGCGAATCTTAATAGCATCCTTGGGTGCTCCATTGATTTTGACAGTGGCACATAGGTCCAAGAACTGAATGAGGTGGGCATTCGGATCCTCTAAAGGGCCTCCTCCATACTGATTCTGCTGGACCATTGATATCAAGCCCGTCTTCAACTCGAAATTGTTGGCATCGATGGCTGGTCCAAGAATTCCTCCATGAGCTATAACATTCTGAAATTGATCCCGAATAGGAACTGGATGGTTATTTGCTCGTTCCTGAGCCTCCATCAAAATCCTTAACTGCTCCCTGAGTTGATTGAGCTCCTCTTGAGTTGCCATTTTTCTCTTATTCCTCTTTGCGTTGTTCCGACGACAGTTAGCTTCTATCTCTTGATCTACAGGCTCGAGAGTGATGCCTGAGGACCTTGTGCGCATTCACAACCTATACACCAACGAAAAGAAAGAAAGTAGACAACTCCAAAGAACCAAAAGTGCAAATAAAATACGAAAACATAAAATGTCTAAATTAGTATCAAAGAAATCTAACTAATATCACTAGAACGAAAATCAATCCCCGACAACGGCGCCAAAAACTTGTTCACTAATATTTTTACTACCGCAAGTGTACGGGTGTAATTATAGATAGGGAAGCAAGGTCGTATTCCACGAGGACAACCTAATGAGTACTAATCGAATTTCCTATCCTCTATCTAGACGAATAAATCGCTGGATTTTGTTTTACTAAACTAATTAAAAGCGAAATAATAAACATAAACAACAAGCAACGAGAGAATCAAATATAAGAAGAGTTATTCTAGAGCTTCGGTTTCGATGAACGAACGAATTCAATTTAATTAAAATCAATCAATCACATAGAGGACTCGACTATTACTAGAACAACCACACAATAAGCTTAAACCTACTTTCATAGCGCCTAAACCGTAGATTTCATGCAAGAATCGTTGTGTCCAACTGATAACTAACACATGAAACTCCTAAAGGTTCAAAAGGTTATAAGCTCTCATACAATTCTCAAGATCTCTCGACTTTATTGAAGTGTGTGTCCTATGTTCCCTACTCAAGCGTTAATTCTCATCTTTCGCCTATCGAATCAACACAATAAGTCATGCGAATTTGGTAGCTAATCAAATAAGCAAGCAATAAACTCAAGAACATACGAAGCAATAGAAGGTCGTGATCGATTGATAAAAACTAATTCGAATCTGCAATATTCATCTACTCCCTAACTCTAGAATAGGAAAAAATTAGCCAAACATATTGAAGACAAAAATCCCAAGATTCGAAGTAAGCATAATCGATAACAAACGAAAATCGTAGAGAGAACTAGGGCTCCGAATATCGCCGACTTGAATTCTTCGATCTTCTTCTTCCAAGATTGACTCCCAAGTCGCTTCCGTAGAGTCGAGCTGCAAAATATGAGATGCCCTTCTCGTCGTCTCTTCCTTGCTATTTATCCCCTTCTTCTCCTATTTTCTGTTACGAGAGTTTTTAAAGTGAATCT
Source organism: Thymus mandschuricus (assembly GCA_029379335.1). Classification (NCBI taxonomy): domain Eukaryota; kingdom Viridiplantae; phylum Streptophyta; class Magnoliopsida; order Lamiales; family Lamiaceae; genus Thymus; species Thymus mandschuricus. Next base: position 32,325,823 of record CM057077.1, read on the forward strand.
GTAACAGCCGCGCGTTGTGCGCTCTTTCCAAACGGGTGAGACGCGGCGGCAGGCGTGGTGGGGCGCGGTAGAGTGTCTGGCAGCATGGTGAAGACGCGGAGATGGGGCTGCTGGGCGCGGGGTGGTGGCTGCGGAGATGCGGCAGCGTCTTGAGGTGAAGGCGCGGCGGAAGGGAGAATGACGTGGGGGTTCATGGCCGCGTGGATGTTGGGGCATGTTGGGCCATGCATGCATGTTGGGCCGTGTGTTGGGCCCTACTTAATGTTGGGCCATGCTTTGAATTCAAGGCCCATGGCCCATAATGATTTAATTCCCTTTTTCCTCCGTTTTCGCCTACAAAACTCAACGATACCAAGATCAAGTGCAATATCTTCGAATATAAGAAATATAGATGAAAAGTATCGAACTGATCATGATAATGACACTAAAGCGTAATTATAAACTCTCAAAACACGTAGAAAATCCGTGTTTATCACTTATCCATGGTAGATAGGCGTCCGACAGGTGCTCTACATCGTGTGGCGTGCGATCTTGTCGAGGTTGGCGACTTTGAAGTCATTTAGAGTATATTCATCCTTGTCCTTCTCCACGTACGTTTGTCGAACATAGGCAGCCCGACCTTCGGCAGCTGGGACATTCTCAGAGACGGCTTTCCTGATTTCGATCGGTCCATCTTCAATGACGTCCCACATCCGGTCATGGATGGAGCACAGGAAGCTCTCAACGCGAAAGCTCCAGATCTCATAGCCTTCAATGGAGAACTGTGGAAGACTAGAAGCATTCATAGCAAATTGTCAGTAGTAGATGCAGTATGCGTGGGTGAGGTTTTGATGCACTTAGGAAAATAGGATCCAGTTCAATGAGACAACGTGAAGCTTGTGGGGACTCGCTTCGGATATGCAAAGCAGAGGCTCGAAAGAACCGCTGCTCTGATACCACTTGTTTGTCCCGGTTTGTTATAGGAAAAATACGTAGAGGGGAGGGGGGGGGGGGGGTGAATACGTATTTTGAAGTTTTTTTTTTTTAACTTCAAATTCCTTAACTAAGAGTATGAAGGAAAGTGCTCGTAAGAAATACTAAGACCTAGCAGAGAGCTAGATCTAAAGTAATCACGATTCTCTTGACCTAAGCTTAGAGCTTGATCAAGAGTGAGACTTTACTCTAGATGCGGAATTCGGTGAGCTAAATCTTTCCTAAGTAATTAAAGGTTCCAAGTTATGTTTGTTTAGATGCAAGTGCAATGTATAATCAAACAAGGAAATAAAGAGTTTAGGGTTAGAGAGATACGACACGAGATTTATAGTGGTTCGGAGATAAAGCTCCTACGTCCACTTTGTTGCACTCGGCAACACGTTCTCTTCACTCAAGAACTTGAAGATTACGGGCTCTTCAAAAGCCTGGTCGAGATCAAGCTTCACTCTTGGATCTGACGACAGACGCAGTGATTGCGGGTTCACTACTAAAACCTAACTGGACTAGAAGCTTCACTCACTTCTATCCGACAACAGGGAGATTGCAGGCTCTCCTTACAGCCTAGCTTCGATCGAGCTTTACACAAACGATGTAAGTGCAAGCTTGGATCTAGACTCTATGATTGAGGCTTCTACAATCGATGAAAGTAGGGCCTTGGATCGAAACAACCTAACGACGAACACAAAAACCTAACGAACAGAACTTAGGGTTCGGGTTTTTGGTTTACGACGAACACACTATGAAGAGCTCTTTACAGTAAGAGTAAAGTAGGCTAGAGCTCTTCTTCTAAGCTTAGGTTTGGAATGGGCTTAGAATTCTCTGTGTGAAGGTTGCGAAGACGAGTTCCGATGAGGCTGGAACTCGGAGAACACTTGGAAACAAAGACTCGAAGATTGCTTAGAAAGCTGGGAGTGTTTGTTTGCAGTAGGCGCTCGATGCTCAGGAAGTGTTCTACCTTTCTTCGTCTTCATCCTTCACTATTTATAGGCAGAGGGTTGGCCGAGATCCGTTGCTTGGTAGGTGGCCTTGTCCCTCCTCCTCTCGACAGTACTTGCACAGGCTGGCTGCTTTTCAGACGCACAGTTTTATTGGCTAAGTTCCAATCTTAACAGTAACTGGAGCGAGCCAGTACTGTTGCGGCGCCCTTGTCGGCCTGGCAGTCAACTCCTCTGCTCCTCTCCGCATTCGACACGTGGAGATATGGCAATTAATGAGACGATCTTCAGTTGACTGGAGTTTGAAATCGGAGCGGGAATTGTGCTGTCGCTTTCTGGTAGGTAGTGGCTCGCTTTGCTTTGAAGTTGTAGCGTCCGCTTTGATCGAGTCGCTTCGGGTCATACTTGAAGCGTCTACTTTAGAAAATAAAATTTCCGAGTATTGCTTAAGTAAGTTTTGACTCGCTTTGACTTTCGCTGTAGCGCTCGCTTCGCTTCGCTTTGGTGGACTCGCTTTGATTCCACTGTAGCGCTCGCTTTGCTTTGCTATTCTTTGGCACGCTTCACTTCGGCTCGGTAGACTCGCTTCGCTTGGAAAACACACTCAAGCGAGTGGCCTTCACTTGAATTTTCTGCAGTCTAAAGCCTAAGCAAAAATTGAGCCATCCTAACAGAGTAGGCTTAGAAAAATTTCTAACCTATCATCTACATCAAAATGGGTCACTTGGGAACAGAACACTTGGGGCTTTTGGGATCGAATCAAAACAGATATTTGACTCACTTCGAAGTGTCCCATAGGAGTTCCCCCTTAATATTTTGTTCTTAACAATTCCCAACAATAGGAATATAGAAGAATCCGAGATCAACGATCTAGCCAAAGAGCCACAACCCACATGGATGACACCCCGAATAGATTACCTAGTGGGGGGAAGGCTACCCGAGGATAAAACAGAGGCACGAAGGATATTGTCGAAATCGTTGCGATACGCCGTTGTAGACAACATCCTTTACAAAAAATCATACCTTCAGCCCTTACTTCGGTGTGTCGGCTCCACCTCGGCAGAATACCTCAGCAGACTACGTCATGCACGAGGTACACGAAGGATCATGTGGCAGTCTCATCGGACCTCGGGCCCTGGCCAAGAAAATCATGCGTTGGGGTTATTACTGGCCCACAATGCTCAAAGATTGCACCGAGCTCGTGCACAGATGCGAGAAGTGCCAGTTGCATGCGAATGTAACAAGGGTGCCTCAAAGTGACCTAGTAACGACGCAGAGCCCTTGGCCATTTTCGCAGTGGGGAATAAACATAGTATGTCCATTCGAGAAGGTATCTGGTCAATTGCAACACCTTATAGTCGCCATAGACTATTTCACGAAGTGGGTAGAAGCAGAACCCCTAGCCAAGATCACCAGTAAAAATGCTCATAACTTCGTATGGAAGAATGTGGTGTGCCATTTCGGAATACCTCATGTCCTAGTTTTGGAAAACGGAACGCAATTCAAAGACAAAAATTTTCGAGACTGGAGTGACGAGTTGCAGATCCAACAGCATTTCACTTCGGTGGCTCACCCCGAGGCAAATGGCCAAGCCAAAGTAATGAATAGGACGCTCGTCAAGGGTCTTAAGACCAGACTAGAGAAAGCCAAGGGTATGTGGGTGGAACACCTTCCCAATGTCCTGTGGTCTTATCGGACTACACCTCGCCCCACCAATGGAGAAACCCCATACAACTTAGCTTACGGGACAGAAGTTGTCATCTCGGTAGAGATCAGGGTGCCGAGTGTTCACTAATATTTTTACTACCGCGAGTGTACGGGTGTAGTTATAGATAGGGAAGCAAGGTAGTATTCCACGAGGACTGATTAACCTAATGAGTACTAGTCTTATTTCCTATCCTCTATCTAGACGAATAAATCGTGAGGTTTGGTTTCTAAACTAATTAAAAGTGAAATAATAAACATAAATGACAAGGTACGAGAGAATCAAATATGATAAGAATTATTCTAGAGCTTCAGTTTCGATGAACATACGAATTCGATTTAATAAAAATCAATCAACTACATAAAAGACTCCACTATTACTAGAACAACCATACAATAAGCTTAAACCTACTTCCGTAGTGCCTAAACCGTAGATTTCATGCAAGAATTGTTGTGCCCAACTAATATCTAATACATGAAACTCCTAAAGGTTCAAAAGGTTATAAGCTCTCACACAATTCTCCAGATCTCTCGACTATATTGAATCGTGTGTCCTATGTTCCCAATTCAACTGTTAATTCTCATCTTCCGCCTATCGAATCAACACAATAATTCATGCGAATTTGGTAGCAAATAAAATAAGCAAACAATAAACTCAAGAACATACGAAGCAAAGAGAATCGTGATTGATTAATGAAAACTAAATTGAGTCTACAATATTCATCTACTCCCTAACTCTAGAATAAAAGAGAATTTAGCCAAGCATAATGAAGACAATAATCCCAAGATTCGAAAGAATTATAATCGAAAACAAACGAAAACCGTAGGGAGAACTAGGGCTCCAGATATTGCTGACTTCAATCTCCCGATCTTCTTCTCCAAAAATTGATACTAGCGTCCCTTGAATCTGAAATTCTCCGATTATCCGCCTCCCCTTTCTCCTTCCAACTCTGCCTTTTATATTATCCTCCCAATCTTCCGTAATAAAATCTTCCACACAAATCTCTAACGGCCGCGCTCTATACATATCTTTCCATATGAGAGAGACGCGGCGGGAGATGGGGCTAAGCGCGGCCGTGTGCATGAACGCGTGGAGGTGGCGCGGATAGAGGCTCCCTGGGCGCGGGCATGTGGCGGAGAGAACGCGGCCGCGTCTGCAACGGGGCGTGGCGTAGGCGTGGCTATGGGGAGAGAGGTGACGCGGGGGTATGCATGGCAGCGCCCAAAAAAGTTGCTGGCCGTGTGCTTTGATTCATGCATGTTGGCCATGCTTGGGACCAAAAAGTGATTTCAAGGCCCATGGCCCACGATCCATTATTTAATTTCCCTTTTTTCTCCGATTTTCCCTACAAAACTCAACACAACTACGATCAAGTGTAATATCCCCGAATATAAGAAATGTAGATAAAAAGTATCAAACTCGATCATGATAACGACACTAAAGCGCAATTATAAGCTCTCAAAACACGTAGAAAATCTGTGTTTATCAACCCCCCAAACTTGAGTGAATGTTTTTCCTCAAACACAAAAACGAAGCAAAGAGATCAATCAACAATAAACACGGATTAACAAAGTGACAATGAATTTTGGCCTCAAATTTTTTTTTTATAAAAGCAAAATCATTACAAACAAATCACCTCCATCATTGATTAGCATATCATGATCAAATCTCAACAATCTAACCTCTTCGAAACTTGGATCCTCACGGCGTAGGAGTATATGTGAGTGACACTCTCAACTCTCAAGTGTGTATAGATAGGTAGAATTTTCACTCAAATCAAGGCATGCACAATGTCTACCATAGGCTTGTAATTCATCTTACCTCTCCATTGCTCAATGTGTGCTTATAATAAAGATAAAAAAGGACTTTGAATAAGGCTGTAATATAGGCTCTTTGGTAGGTAGGAAATATTTGGCTAAGTGAGTAAAATCCCAAAAAATAATGAATCTTAATTCCCACAAACACTCAAGCCCTTAGCCAATGAAGCTAAACTTTCCAACCATTCATCCATTCTAAATTATCCTCATCACTCAACCATCTTAGTTCCACTCACTTATGCTCTTTATTCAACAACTTTTTTTTTTTTTATCTATTTTTTTTCTTGAGACATTGTCTCACCTTTATTTTGTTTGTATTATACTCAAGCTAGAGCTTATGTGAGCAAAAGGATCCATCCAATTCCACCCTCTCCCTTAATCTTTCAAATTTTCTCAATACAAACCAACAAAATCCTACATAGTATCCCCATCCCATAGTTTATCAAAGAAAAAAGTCTCAATGCTCAAGGGGGTTAAACTAGGATTTATGTATCATTTGGACAAGAGAAAGGGAAGGAATGTGGATAAGAAAGATGGCCTTTGATCATCTCTAAATTATTAAGAACACTAATACAACCTCAAGGAAGATAGAAAAGCAAGTTCTAGAGACAAGTATGCATGCTTGAACAATCACACTCAAGAAAGAAGATAAGACTATAATCATGTGATAGTCAAGGCTCAAAACTCACAACAAGGGCTAATATTTGATCCAAGCTTCTTAGAGGTCAAATAATCAAAATCAATCAATCATGCTAATCAACTCATGAAGTAATCCCAAGTGAAAGATTTTCATTGTACTCAATTTCAAGAAATCATCATCGGCCTCATCGTCACAAACAATATCCCTGCTTATCATCAATTAAACCAAAAACACACAAATGACTCTACTACTTTATACTTAGACACTAAACAAGACTCAAATTAACTACCTAGAAAGCAATAAAAATCGAAATACTTTTCCACACTTCGCCATCCCCCCAAACTTATTGTTTTTACTAAGAAAAATAATAAGTTTGAAAGAAGAAGAGGTGGAAGAGTATTTCATACTAACCCGGAATTTCACATGCCCTTCTCTTTTTCTTCTTATAATTCTTCAAGTGGCCATGCAAATGTTTCGGGGTAGCTCCATTCTCTTCATTCCCTTTCTCGAAAAGGTGTGCCTCTTGATCTGAAATTTTCTGCACACTTTCTAAAGTACACTTATCAAAATAATTAGAGCATAAATAAAAAGAGAATTTTGAAGAAGAGAAAGAAGTAGAAATGCAAGCCTCGGTAGGAGTTTTGGGCGACTCCATAGAACTTTTTACGGTGTAAGAATCACACACATCAAGCACTTTGCACTCTTCTACCGATTTGACTTCTTCTTCCTCAGAATACTTCGACGGCTTGTAGATGGAGAAAGTGCAACTCTCATCATTTACCCTCAAGGTAAGCTCTCCTCTTGCAACATCAATGAGTGCTTGACTCGTAGCCAAAAATGGTCTCCCAAGAATCAAGGGCATATTTCGGTCTTCCTCCATATCGAGAACAATAAAATCAGCGGGAAAGATGAAATCATTAACCTTGATAAGAACATCTTCAACTATGCCTTGAGGATATGCCACCGAACGATCCGCCATTTGAAGAGCTATGGTGGTAGGCTTCATCTCTCCAATTTTTAGCTTCCTAAAAACTGAAAGAGGCATGAGATTGACACTTGCACCCAAATCACATAGCGCTCTTCCGAATTTCATCCCCCCAATCTCACAAGCAATTGTGAAACTACCCGGATCTTTAGACTTGACGGGCAACTTCCGTTGTAAGATAGCACTACACTCTTCATTCAAGTTCATTGTCTCAAAGTCTCCCCACTTCTTCTTCTTTGAAATCACATCATTGAGGAACTTGGCATACTTGGGCATTTATTGTAGATCTTCTACCAACGGAATGTTGATTTGGACCTTCCGAAAGATGTCCAAAAATCTGGAAAATTGCTCGTGATGCCTTTGAGGAAAAGGCATAGGAACATGCAAAGGTGGTGGTAGGGGTTTGGGCATTTTTCCTTCCTTCTTCTCCTTCATGGCCGGTGTGAGCTCTTCTTTTTCCTCCGGGATCTTTACAATTTCGAGCTCGTGATTTGGCATCTTTGATCCCTCATATGTAGTGCCACTCCTCAATGTGATTGCTTTGCACTATTCCTTCGGGTTAACCACCGTGCTGCTTGGAAACTTTCTCGGATTGTGCTGATTGCTCAACGAGTTTGCAATCTGGCTTACTTGCTTTTCGATCATCTTTACTTGTGTCTCCACCGCGGACATCCTTGTATCCGAACTCGACATGAACCTCATGAGTATGTCCTCCAAATTCGGTTTCTTTTGCTCATTGATCACTCCATTAGATGCTGAAAATCCAGGCGGTGGTTGAAGAGCGTTGTTCGGATTTTCATATGAGAGATTCGGATGGGATGGAGGTGCTTGATATCCTTGGTATCCACCTTGATTTGAACGACCCCCTTGATATCCTCCTTGAGGCTGAAACCCCCGATTATTGACCCAATTTGCCTCCTCGAATTGAATCTCTTCAACTGTTGGGTTGCTTCGGGTTTGCATCATGGTCTCGAACTTGCTAGACAAAGTTGCAATCTGATTTGTGAGTGCAACAAGAGGGTCTTAGTTCTCAGCCATAGCTACTTTCCTCAAATTGTTCCTCTCTGTTGGCCACTGGTAGCTTGTGGATGCCATGTTCTCAATTATATCAATGGCCTCCCCCTTTGCACAACAATGCTCCTCTAGCAGCAGCATCCATGAGTCTTCGTAATTCCCCATTACAAGCATTGTAGAAGATCATAATGCGGGTACCTAAGTCGAAGCCATGGTTTGGACACTTTCTTCCTTGAATCTCTTCCATGATTCGTAGAGACTCTCCCCTTCGTATTGTTGAAAGTGGGTGATCTCCATCTTCAACTTAAACATGAGGCCGGGGGGGTTGGAACATGAATAGGAACTTGTGAGCTAAATCGTCCCATGTAATATCTCCTCCCAACTCTATGGATTGGAACCACTGTTTCGCCTTGTCTCTCAAAGAGAATGGAAAGAGGCGAATTTTAATAGCATCCTCGGATGCTCCATTGATCTTAACTGTGGCACAGAGATCCAGAAACTGACTGAGATGGGCATTCGGGTCCTCCAAAGGACCTCCTCCATACTGATTTTGTTGGACCATTGAAATCAGGCCCGTCTTCAACTCGAAGTTATTAGCATCGATGGCTGGTCCGGGAATTCCTCCATGAGCTATCACATTCTGAAACTGGTCCTGAATAGGAGCTTGTTGAATGTTTGCTCGTTCCTGAGCCTCCCTCAGAATCCTTAATTGCTCTCTGAGTTGATTGAACTCCTCCTGAGTTGCCATTTTCCTCTTGTTTCTTTTTGTGTTGTTCCGACGACAGGTGGCTTCTATCTCCGGATCTACAGGTTCTAAAGTGATGCCTGAAGACCTTGTGCGCATTCACCACCTATAAACCAACAAAGAGAAAAATTAAACAACTCAAACGAATTTAAAATTGAAAATAAAATACTAAAAATAAACTGTCTAAATTAGTATCAAAGAAATATAACTAATATCACTAGAACGAAAATCAGTCCCCGGCAACGCGCCAAAAACTTGTTCACTAATATTTTTACTACCGCAAGTGTACGGGTGTAATTATAGATAGGGAAGCAAGGCCGTATTCCACGAGGACTGATTAACCTAATGAGTACTAGTCTAATTTCCTATCCTCTATCTAGACGAATAAATCGTGAGGTTTGGTTTCTAAACTAATTAAAAGTGAAATAATAAACATAAATGATAAGAATTATTCTAGAGCTTCGGTTTCGATGAACATAAGAATTCGATTTAATAAAAATCAATCAACTACATAAACGACTCGACTATAACTAGAACAACCATACAATAAGCTTAAACCTACTTTCGTAGTGCTTAAACCGTAGATTTCATGCAAGAATTGTTGTGCCCAACTAATATCTAATACATGAAACTCCTAAAGGTTCAAAAGGTTATAAGCTCTCACACAATTCTCCAGATCTCTCGACTATATTGAATCGTGTGTCCTATATTCCCAATTCAAGTGTTAATTCTCATCTCCCGCCTATCGAATCAACACAATAATTCATGTGAATTTGGTAGCAAATCAAATAAGCAAACAATAAACTCAAGAACATACGAAGCAAAGAGAATCGTTATTGATTAATGAAAACTAAATCGAGTCTACAATATTCATCTACTCCCTAACTCTAGAATAAAAGAGAATTTAGCCAAGCATAATGAAGACAATAATCCCAAGATTCGAAAGAATTATAATCGAAAACAAACGGAAACCGTAGGGAGAACTAGGGCTCCGGATAGCCGACTTCAATCTCCCGATCTTCTTCTCCAAAAATTGATACTAGCGTCCCTTGAATCTGAAATTCTCCGATTATCCGCCGCCCCTTTCTCCTTCCAACTCTGCCTTTTATATTATCCTCCCAATCTTCCGTTATAAAATCTTCCACACAAATCTCTAACGGCAGCGCTCTATACATATCTTTCCATATGAGAGAGACGCGGCGGGAGATGGGGCTAAGCGCGGCCGTGTGCATGAACGCGTGGAGGCGGCGCGGATAGAGGCTCCCTGGGCGCGGGCATGTGGCAGAGAGAATGCGGCCGCGTCTGCAACGGGGCGTGGCGGAGGCGCGGCTATGGGGAGAGAGGTGACGAAGGGGTATGCATGGCAGCGCCCAAAAAAGTTGCTGGCCGCGTGCTTTGATTCATGCATGTTGGCCATGCTTGGGCCCAAAAAGTGAGTTCAAGGCCCATGGCCCACGATCCATTATTTAATTTTCTTTTTTCTCCGATTTACCCTACAAAACTCAACACAACTACGATCAAGTGTAATATCCCCGAATATAAGAAATGTAGATAAAAAGTATCAAACTCGATCATGATAACGACACTAAAGCGCAATTATAAGCTCTCAAAACACGTAGAAAATCCGTGTTTATCAACCCCCCAAACTTGAGTGAATGTTTGTCCTCAAACACAAAAACGAAGCAAAGAGATCAATCAACAATAAACACGGATTAGCAAAGTGACAATGAATTTTGGCCTCAGAAAAATTTTATAAAAGCAAAATCATCACAAACAAATCACCTCTATCATTGATTAGCATATCATGATCATATAGGATCGCGACATGTTCTGTCTTTATTTGTTTCTTTCAAGTATGTTCGTGTCAATCACTTCGGGTATGTTTTTCAAATGATTTCCAAAGTTCAATGAAAATTCGTAGTTCTTTTATCGATGTGTTCATGTTATTTTGCATTACTCCACTTATATGCGCATTACCTCTACCCTAATTTTCCGCACTATCCTGACGAGGACAAGTATTAAATTACAAAAATAAATTCGTACAACTAGGGGACTACCCCTCCAGGCCAAGCCGGCAAAACAGGAACCCGATGATCGGCCCAAAGGCCACTTCCGAAGCCGATGATAGGCTCTCGTGCCACTTCGGAACCCGATGGTCGGCCCAAGTGCCACTTCGGAAGTCGACGTTAGGCCCAAGTGCCACCTCGGCCCAAGTGCCACGTCGGAAGACAATGATAGGCCATAGTGCCATTTACAACACTAATAATAAGCTCCTAAGCCGAATTCGGTGAGCAAGAGCAAATAAAATAAGTTTATACGAAACAAAATGTTTTTATTATTCTATGCAGATTGGAGAATTTACAAGTCACGCGGAGGGACCACTCCCATCGGGCCTACGGCTACAGTAAAAATATTTAGCTAAGCCACTGGTCGGAGGGTTAAGTAAATCATCTATATTTACATTGTCCTCGTTCTTCTTCGCACCTCGGCCACCACTGCGACCGCCCCCTCCACCTCGATTATTGGTAGCCCGACTTCGTGGAGTTGTACGAGGAGTTGTGTAGTTACCATCACCGCGGTTCGGGATAGGTGGTTGACGGTTCGTGATAGGCAAAAACATGTCAATTCGGCCCCGGACCAAATGGGAAGGCACAGTAGGGCTTAATGCTCGGAACCAAGAAGCATTTTTCTTCGCATGCTAGACCTGCGGGTATGCATCGAGCCACTCCTTTAGTATTGGCTGCCTAGAAATGATTATAGGAAACAGGTTGGTCAGATATCGCAGCTCGGAAACATGCTCTGCGACTTCCCATGAATCCGGACCGCAGTATTTCTGTTCACGACCTACACCCCGAGCAACCTCCAAGGCTTCAGCCTCCACTTCGGAAATGGTCTTGCCATCGAGCTCGTGGACCACCCTCTCGTACTCGGCATGCTCAACGGCAATCACCTTGGCATCGGCATAATCTTCCTTCAGTTGGAGATACCGGGCTTGATTGGCATCGACTTTGATTTGCAAGGCATTGTACTTTGCATCGAACTCATTCCGGAGATGCTCGGCACGTTTGTCAAGTCGCGCGATTTCTACGTCTTTAGCATCGAGGAGGATTTTCAATTGTTTGATCTCATTAAGAAAAGGAGTTACATCGATTTTGGATTTGTTCTACAGAATATAAAATAAAGGGAAACTCAGAGTTGCGGAAAGAAAATCCATTTCATTGATAGAGGTGACGAGTACAGGAAGATTACAGTTAAGATTGACAAACATAAAAATATACAAGAGGGGAGATCAACTGACCCCACCGGGGAGATCGGCCTCGTTCACTGTGGAACTCGGCTGCTGAACCTCGGCAGTTTGCTCCACCTCGGTGTTAGCATCTTTTCCACCCGGGATGGCAACCTCCTCCTCCTCGTCGGAAACGTCCGGGGACAGAGGATGAGTCTTCAACTCCTCTCGGAAAGGACCGAGAAGAGCTTCAAACTCCACATCCCGGTCCACCGGGCACTCTCGCACCTCCTCGGCCGACACAAGGGTACGTTTCCCGACACATGCTCCACGACCGGGAAGTCGGAGGTCTTCTTCGTGAGTTGCAAAAATAGATGCGGAGCATCTCTTTGTCTTCGATCACTTTGTAGCCGTACTTCCCCTTCTCAAAATCGGGGAAGTCGGCAGCCACACGATCCAGCACCTCGGCGACAGCCCGGGTGCTCACCGGTTTGGTCAGTGCGGCGACCAAGGCATTGAACTTCTTGCTGAGGAAAATCCTCTCAGCAAGAGCGCGGAACACTCCGCCCTGTGTAGCGGCAATCTCCTCTTCACGGGAGCAAGCCGCCGTCAACTTCTTCTCAATCTCCGCCACTTTCTCCTTGGTGGCGGAGAGTTCGGCATTAGCAGCGGCGAGCTGCTTCTTCAATTTTTCTTCCCGGACCGTAGCCGCCTCCACTTCCGAGGATAACCTGGCCCTATCCTCGGCCAAATATCGGACTTTCCCCGTAGCCGGTGATATTTGGACACCGAGCCTTGGAGCAACTTCACGATCACATCTGAGACATGCGTGAAGTCCTCTATTGCTGAGTCCACGCCCTGCACATCAAATACAACACTAAGACGCACGAACAGACGAAGTAAAAACATAGAAGAAAGCAGAAAAACGCACTGCAGGGAAGACCGGAGCTGCAGTTCGGGAACCCGTAATGGCCACCTCGGGCTGTGAGGGAGCCGAAGTGGTTGTAAGCTTGCGAAGCCCCGCCACGTCAACAGCCTCCACCGCGTGAGATGGAGAAATGGGAGTTCGGGAGATAGGGACCTCGGAGCGGGTCCTCTCAGATGACCCTGTCGCCTGCCTCTTCTCCCCGCCACTAGAGCCGGACTTGTCCCCCTTCCTTTTCTTTTGGGTTGGGGTTTTGGTCATTTTAACCATATTCACTGCAGCAAAGAAGGGAGTTAGTCACAGAAGTACGAAAAGAGAACAACAAATAAAAACAAGGGAAGGGCCTCACCCCTCCCCGAATCCACTGCGGTGGAAGGATCATTGGGGATCGGCATTGCAGTCTCCAGCTCGGACAGTGTCATCGGCATAGCACCGAGACTGTTGAGAGCATTCGCCAGGTCGGCAAAGTGTTTCTCCTTTTTCAAAGGTTTGATGGCACCCTCGAGCCACGCCACCTCCGCAACCCCCTCAAATCGGCAAAAGAATTGTTTTTTTGTACCAGTCCTGTACTTTTGAGGGGGACTTAACGCTGAACTTACTCCGAGATGAGATAAAGTACCACCCCCCCCCCCCCCCTCCCCTTTTATCCTTGAAGGTGAACATAGCACCGAAAGTCTTGGCCGAGTAGGGTAGACCCAACCGAGAACAGGCAACTCCCAAACCCGTAATTTGTAGTTACCCATTGGGAAAAAGTTGGGAAGGGGATACACCAAAACGGTCCAGGATTTCGGTATAAATGGCCGGGAAAGGAATTTGAAGCCCGACGGCTAAATGATCGGAATAAACTGTAACAAACCCTCGAAGGGGAAAGCAAGCCCTATCTACATCACGCGGCTGGGCAAGAACCACGGAGGAAGGAATATTATGTTTCACGGCGAGGTCGTATAAAGAAGAAATGGAAAGGGTAGACTCAAGGCCACCAACCTTTCCGGTGGCCTGACAGTTCTCGGGAAACTGTACAACTATGGAAAAGGGGGTAGGAGAATTGGATCTTATACATTGAAGAGTATTATCTACAACAAATTATGGGGGGGGGGGGGGGGGGGGGGGGGATGAAGACGAAGAAGCAGGAGATGCCATAACTTACTTGTAACTGTCGAGGGAATTTGCAGAGGAAAAAGTTGAAGACGACGGTGAACAGTGCAGAGCGAGTGAAGGGTTTTACAGTTCAAATAAATGAGAAGAATGATTGTTTGTTTCCAAATCATTCGAAGTTAGGGGGGAGTAAAAGCGTATTCAATACGCTTCATCAATGCGACGGCGTTTCAAGTAACAGCCCGTCAAATCCCACCTTTATTAGGACACCAAATGTCCGCATTTAATGCGTCTGACATGCCTCGCACGACTTCGGTACGCCGCACCTCGTCTTCGCACATCGGCAACATGATTTCGGCCATCACAGAACCGGCAAACCAGTCAACGACCGAAGTCCGACTTTAGAGGAGGGTACAACAAAAACAAATTCGGACAGCTTCACCCCGACAACTTAACACCGACAACAGTTGCGGCATCACCTCCATCACCCCACGTCTTTTGGGGGGGGGGGGGGGGGGGGGGGGGAAGGGATGTGATAGGAAATGACCCATCTCCCTAGGCCCAATACCACCACTTCGGCAAAGGCCCACACGTCACCTCGGTAGAGCCCAATAGAGGCAGTTCGGCCCAGTGGCAGCTCGGCCCAACCCAACACTAACAGCCTAGATTCAGGCCCAGGGAGTTGAGCCCTAATAACAGAACGTGGGGTGATGGAGGCAGAAACGGCCACCACCCATGATCTCCATGATCCCACGTCTATATCTCCCATGATGGACGATGGATTTAGCTATAAATACTAGATCAATTGTATTGTAACACACTGATGCTAGATTGAATACAAATCTCTTTCTTTCTCCCCGTGAACGTAGATCTTACGATCGAACCACGTTAATTCCCTGTGTTCTTTACTTCTCTACACTCGAATATTACAAACACGATCTTACTTTCACCAAACAGCGAATCTCGGATTCACCAGGCGTGAAACTTTGTTGATCAACTTTCTTGAGTAGGAAACATCTGCCTTGTAATGTTCCATATATAACCAACATATAAATTGCCCGTTAACATAATTTTAATTATAAAGTACCGCTACAAAATTGATTGTGAATTGGCTAACTTTAATATATACATCTATATCCATACGTTAAAATTGGCTAACTTTTTTTTTTTTTTTAATATTACATTAAACCATGTACTTTATAAAATATTTTTTTGGGATAATATTTATATCTATTGCAATTAAAACACACTTTTCATTTCCACTCTTATACATGAAGGCGAGAAAGCTATACCAAATATTAAGTCGGTAGTTAAAATCGATCCCAATACCACATTTTAACACAATTCATAGGTACCTCTAGGGGTGTCAATGGGTGGGTAATACCCGGCCCAGACCCGTTCAAAAAATCTACGGGTCCGGGTCTTGACCCACCCGTTACCTATAGGATCCGGACCCGGCCCGGACCCGGAGATTATTATTTGAATGGGTCCGAGTGGGGTAATTATCCGTGGGTAATTAAAAACCCGTGGATCCAATGATACCCGAGTAATTACCCGTGGGTAATTAACATGCACTTTTTAAAGTGAAAAATTTATAAAAAGAGAAAAATAAAAAATTTAGAGAGAGAAAATTATAAAAATATAAGTTTCTAGATAGAGAAAGTTTTAGAGAGATAATGATGAAAATAAATTTTTTAGAGAAAGAAAATGATGAAATTAAAAATGTCTAGAAAGAAAATTTTCAAAGAGAAAAAATTTTAGAGAGAGAAAATAAATAAAACAAAATTTTAGAGAGAGAAAGTAACTAATTAGTAAATTTTAGAGAGAAATTGACGAACTTAAGTATTTAGAGAAAGAAATTGATGAAATTATAATATTCTAGAAAGAGAAAATTCTAGAGAGAGAAAATATAAAAAATAAAATTTTTAGAGATATAAAGCATCAAAAGAGGAAGATTTTAAGGAAAAAAATTTATGAAAATATAATTTCTAGAGAGAGAAAATTTTAAGAGAGAGAAATTTTTTAGAGAGAGAATGATGAAAATAAAATTTTTAGGAAAAAAAAATTATTGAATATAAATTTTAGTGAGAGAAAATGATAAAATGAAAATTTTAAAGAGAAATTGATGAGAGAGAAAATATTAGAGGGAAAAAAAATCGACGGGCCGGGTCGGACCGGACCCGTAACGAACGGGTGGGTCCAGACCCGGCCCAATGAGTTTCGGGTATTACCGGGTCGGGTCCGGGGGTCCGGGTCCGGACCCGCATCATTTTACACTCACGGGTAATGACCGGGCCCGGGTCCGGGTCCGGGTCCGGACCGGGTATTACCCACCCATTGACACCCCTAGGTACCTCCACCTTACCGTTAAGCCAATGGTATATCAACAAATTAAGACTGAGATTATCAATGGCCTTCTCCTAACCGACCCCAAACTTTGAGAATTAAAAATATATATAGATTGAAATAAAATAACTTTGAAGGTTGGATTGATGCCAACCACATGCATTCTTAAACTGAAGGTCGTATACTTTATATATTTAATCTCCCTTATCAACTTGATTTCATTTGGATAATGTAATAAAACATTTTTTATTTAAATATTTTGAAAAAAAATAAATATGTAATAATTCGTATAATAAAATTCTCTATGAATAGTAATTATAATTTATGTAATATTTGTTGGTACTTTGCAAAATACTTATTTTCTTATTTCTTTTGTTTTAATAACTATTATTTAAACCTAATTAAATTATTACTTAAAAATTATAATAAAATATGATATATAATGTTGAGGTTACGTAATTGGAATAATCATTATTAAACATATAAAAACAGAAGTGGTTAAGATTGTATGAATAGTAAATTAGTTGAATAGAGAGAAATTAATATAATAGTGTGAACATTGAGTGGTTGTGGTTGGATAAAGTTGTTGATAAACATAGACTAACAAAGTTTTTACGTGCAAGTTTTTTCTAACTGAGGAAGTCAAATTGATTGAGTTTACAAGAATACGGAGCATCTAGATACTTATGGAAATTAGTGATTTGGACTGGTGAATTCCATCTAGGGAGGGTGTAAAATTCACCCTCCATAAAAGAGTGACATGTGAATTTTGATTTATTCATATTTTTTACTTAAGAGTTTATTCTTATTTGAGAGTGGTTTTGATAAAAATTAATTTTTTTCGTTTTTTATGCATAGCACATGATGCATTTTTATGCTATACACAAAAATACATTATGCTATATATAAATTTGGGAGGAAGAATGTCATCAGTGTTTGTGGGAGGGAAAAAACAAAATTCTTCAATGAATTTCAGATATACTATAAATTAATAGCACGAAATTGACCCATCTTAACTAAAATAATCAAACAATATCTAAATAATGAGGTGTGGTTGATGAAAGAAAGTCACTGGCTTGGATTTGGACATTTCATATTTCATGGAAAATTAAGGACGAAGATAAAAAAAAAAAATTAAAAAAAAAAAAAAGTAAAAGAATTTTGTTTTCTATTTGTATTGAACTTGTCAAACAAAGGATTAATAAATGAAAAAAGACGAATTAAAATAATGCTGCATTCCGTGATATGCGCAGTCGACTTTTGCCCCTTTAACCTTATAAATATAAACATAATGCATGCTTCTCAAACACACATCTTCTCCTAAACAAAAAATAAAAAAATACAAACATAAAACCATGAAAACTCCATCAATCTCAACTCTCTCATTCTTTCTTCTTCTCACGTTCTCATGCCTATATGCAGCTTCCGCCGATAGCCACGACCATTTCCTTCAATGCCTCGCCCGAAAATTCCAAAACTACTCCTCGATTTCGAATGATATTTACACCCCTGCAACTCTTCCTACGCTTCCGTACTTCGATTCTCCATCTGGAACCAAAGATTCGCGACAGAATCTACTCCTAAACCGCAAGTGATCGTAACACCGGAACACGAATCACAGATCCCGCCTATCATACTATGTGCCAAGAAAACCGGGTTGGAAATCAGAGTTCGAAGCGGCGGTCATGACTTAGAAGGACTATCTTACGTCTCAAAAGTCCCGTTCGTGATCGTTGATATGATAAACCTCAGGGAAATCACAGTAGATGCCGAAGGAAAAACTGCATGGGTTGGTGCCGGTGCAACGATCGGAGAACTATACTACAGGATTGCGGAGAAAAGCTCAGTTCTCGGATTTCCGGGGCCAATCTGGATAACTGTAGGCGTCGGTGGTAGCTTCAGCGGAGGAGGCTACGGCACACTGGTGAGAAAGTACGGGCTAGCTGCGGATAATGTTATCGATGCAAGGATAATCGACGTCAACGGCCGAATCCTCGACAGAAAATCCATGGGGGAGGATCTCTTCTGGGCCATCAGAGGCGGCGGTGGTTCCAGCTTCGGTGTTATTCTTGCATGGAAGGTACAACTCGTCGATGTTCCGGAAACAGTCACCGCTTTCTCGATCATCAGATCGACTAACGTCACTGAACTCGTTCACCGCTGGCAATACGTAGCTCCTCAAGCCGACAAAGATTTGTACATCGGACTCTACGTGTTCCGGTCGAACACCACCGTCCAAACAAATTACTACGGTCTCTTCCTCGGCGGCGTCGACGGATTGCTTACAATGATGCAACAGAGTTTCCCTGAATTAGGGCTGACGAGAGAAGAATGCTCAGAGATGAGCTGGGTGAATTCCACCATTTTATTTAGCCTAGGACAGCTGCAACCGGTCCAAGTTCTGCTGAACCGGACTCAACCCGGTCAAAGAAATGTCGAAACGAAATCGGATTACGTGCAGACGCCCATTTCTCAGACCGGGTTCGACGGAGTCGTGAGAATGTTGTACGAACCGGAAGCCTACCAAACTCTTATATGGTTTGTCCCGTACGATGGAAGAATGAATGAAATATCGGAATCCGCCACTCCGTTTCCTCATAGGGCTGGTAACCTTTACATGCTTGCTGGTTTGATCTACTGGGGTAACGATGAGGCTCAAAATGCGGAAAGCTACATGAGGTTTAGTCAAAGGTACTATGATTATGTGGCTCCTTTCGTGTCGAAATCTCCGAGACAAGCGTACCTCAATGATAGATGTTTGATCACCTATCAAGCCGGCGAACGAGGAATTCACCAGAAGAACACAACTCGGCAGTCGCGGGCTCGCCCCGACGATCACACCTTTCAATAAATTACGATAAAGGAAAGACGGCAAAGAGAAAAGAATAGGGTTATATTTCATGCGTGCCTCCAATAAACCCTAACTCCTCTATATAAACTAAACCCTGGTTGGTTCGACTCTTACGATCGGGAAAGAACCAACAAGAAAACCCGAAAGGAGCTTATCAACGCTCGACTCGAAAATAATGTTTGGGCTCGGCCCATACAATTAAAATAAAATAAATAAATAAAAATATGATCATCTAACGATACGCTACGAAGCCTTCAAATCTCTTAGGCTCCCTCGTCACTCGCTTCGGCCTTCCGTGCGTATCCTCTTCTTCCTCCTTGCTCTCTTCGGTGTTCGCCGTGTCGAACTCTGCACCCTTCTCTTCCTCTCCATTCTCGACAGTTCCATCCTCCCCTTGCTCGTCCAAAATAGTAGGGGTAGGGTTAGAGTTTGTATCAACTCCCCCCCCGTTAAGCTTGTCCTTGTCCTCAAGGAACAAAAATGGAAACCGACGTTCCAACACATCAATCGGCTCCCAAGAAGGATGAGCTCCCTCATCATCATCCCATGCAACCAGCCCTTCGTCAACCAAACTCCCAAAGCGCTGCACACTCCTCCGCTGTAATAATATAGTTGGCCTTGCCACCGCGCGCCCGCGCGCAAAAAAGGTCGGAAACGGAGGAAGATCAGCCGCATTTCCTTCGACAAACGGGCGAAGTAGACTAACGTGGAACACGTCATGAATCCTACTCTCCTCCGGCAATATCAATCGATACGCCACGGGCCCTATCCTTTCGCACACCTCGAACGGGCCATAGAAACGACGGGCCATCTTAGGGGAGAGCGGTTTCGCCACCGAGTGTTGGCGATAAAGCTGGAGCTTTAACAGAACTAAATCCCCCACTGAAAACTCCACGTCGCGCCGCCCCTTATTCGCCGTCTGCCGCATCCGCTGCTGAGCACGTTCTAAATTCCCACGCAACCACAATAAGAGCTCTCTACGGTGCTGGAGTACTTCTGCCACCGAAGGAGGGCATGTGGCCCTCGGCCTCGGCGCCAATAAAGATGGCGGTTCCCGGCCGTATAGAGCCTGAAACGGGGACACCCCAAGGCCTTCGTGATGAAAGCAATTTAACGCGAGCTCCGCCCACGGCAGAAAATTCGTCCACTTGACCGGATTATCCGCAACAAATGCCCGAAGGTATTGTTCGAGCCCTCGATTTCGCACCTCAGTTTGGCCATCGGATTCGGGATGATAGGCCGTAGTGAAATGGAGTTTAGTGCCGCTTAATCGAAGTAAATTTTCCCACACCTCATTCAGGAAAACCGAATCGCGATCGGATACCAAAGATGACGGAAAACCATGATGCTTGACGATGGTATCAACAAAAACATTCGCTACCTTCCATGCATCGAACTTCGTCGGAAGCGGGGCGAAGTGAGCATACTTCGAAAAGCGATCCACCACCACCATAATCGCCGTAAAACCCCTGGATTG
The DNA here is from genome assembly GCA_029379335.1 of Thymus mandschuricus. Taxonomy (NCBI): domain Eukaryota; kingdom Viridiplantae; phylum Streptophyta; class Magnoliopsida; order Lamiales; family Lamiaceae; genus Thymus; species Thymus mandschuricus. The sequence goes on from CM057077.1 coordinate 32,346,556, forward strand.
CGGAAGGCCCGTAATGAAATCCATCGACACCTCGTCCCAAACTTGCGATGGAATCGGTAAGGGTTGTAATAGACCGGCCGGTTTTTGAGTCGAGTACTTCGTTGTTTGGCAATCAAAACACGAAGACACAAATTTCTTCACCTCACGCCGCATATGAGGCCAATAGAACGCTTGGGCCGCCCGACGAAAAGTCCTATCGACACCGGGATGGCCAGCTGTTGGCGTGGAATGAAATTCATATAAAATTGCTTGCTTGGCCGCCGAGTTAGATGCCACCACTACTCGCCGTCCCCTATAAATCAACCCATCAACTAAGTGATAGTCTTTAGGACCTGCCCCACTCTCAATCGCCGTCCGCAGCTCACGCAACTCATCATTAGACTTCAAATCCTCCCGTAATATCTCAAACACATCCGGCATCGGCTGCGACACGGCTACTAATAACTTGGTAGCTTCACCCGCAGCCATCTCCTCCTCTTCGGCCGGTTGTTCTTCATCACGGCGGGACAAAGCATCCGCCACTCGATTTGTTGCGCCCGGTTTATACTCAATCGTAAATTTAAACCCCATCAATTTACGAGCATAAAGTTGTTGGTCGGGGGTCTGGATCACCTGTTGTAATAGCTCTCGTAAGCTTTTCTGATCCGTGCGAATAATGAATTCCCTCCCTAAAAGGTATTGTCGCCATTTCTGCACGGCCTCCACGATCGCATATAACTCTTTGTGATATGTCGAGGTCACCCGTCGACGAGGCCCCAGCTTCTTGCTGAAGAACGCTAAGGGGTGTCTATCTTGCAATAGGACAGCGCCGATCCCAAAACCCGAAGCATCAGTTTCCACGACAAAAGGTTTCGAAAAATCCGGTAAGGACAACACTGGCGCGTTCGACATAGCTTTCTTCAAATTCTCAAAGCTTTCCTCCGCTCTCGCGGTCCAAACAAATGCGTCCTTCTATAAGAGATCCGTCAATGGCGATGCAATCTCCGCATACCCCGCGATGAAACGGCGATAGTATCCGGTGAGGCCGAGAAAACCCCGCAATTGCTTAGCCGACACCGGACGAGGCCAAGACACCATGGAATCAATCTTTGCGGGGTCCGCCATTAGATTGCCATCGGCAATTATATGGCCTAAATAATCCACTTTAGAACCACAAAAAGAACACTTCGCCAACTTTATAAAAAAATTATGGTCATGAAGAATCTGTAGAACCTCCCTTAGGTGCGACGCATGGCTCTCCAAAGTAGGGCTGTAAATCAATATGTCATCGAAAAATACGATAACAAATTGACGTAAAAACGGGCGAAATATATCATTCATCGCCGCCTGAAAGGTAGAGGGCGCGTTCGTGAGGCCGAACGGCATCACCAAAAACTCAAAGTGGCCGTCGTGAGTCCGGAACGCCGTCTTGAAAATATCTTCATCGTGCATTCGAATTTGGTGATAACCCGAACGCAAATCCAGCTTGGTGAAAACCCTAGCTTTGCCCAACTCATCGAACAACTCTTCGGCAGTAGGAATCGGGAAATGATCAGGCACAGTCACCGCATTCAGCGCTCTATAATCGATGCAGAATCGGAATGTCCCGTCCTTCTTCCGAATTAGCAAAACAGGCGACGAGAAGGCACTGTTGCTCCGTCGAATAAATCCCATATCCAACATTTCTTTCACCTGGCGCTCAATCTCCGTCTTCTGAAAATATGGGTAGCGGTACGGTCTCACATTCACCGGCTTCGTGTTAGGAAGAAGGTGAATACGATGATCAAATGGGCGTTTGGGTGGGAGAGCTGATGGCACCTCAAAAACCGAAGTATAGCAAAGCAAAACTTCCCGAACCGACTGAGGGAGGTCCGAGGGTAACGCTAACGGGGTCGGGCTGCCCTCCTCAGCCAGAAACAACGAACTTGAACTCTCATCAAGTGGAAACACTTCGAACAAAGCCGCCGACTCCGCCTGGAGCAAAAACGAAGCAAATTTCATGGGCGACACTTTCCGCGGAGGACGGGTAGAGACGGACAAACAAATTTTGTCGGTGCCCTTCGAAAATTCTAGAGTACCGGCATCGTAATCACTAGTCACCCTATGAAGGGATTTGAGCCAAGCTACCCCCAAAATAACCTCGGGACCGTGGATTGGCAACACAAATAGATCAACCACAAACTTATTCCCTTGAATTAATAATTCCACTTCCGAACTCGCATACGAGCACACCAAAGATTGACCATTTCCCATATATACCCGAAAAGGACGGATAGATGTCAAATTTAAGCTTGATTTCTCGGCAATTCGCGGATGGATGAAGTTGTGAGTGCTGCCAGTATCAACCAAGATACGAAGTTTAACATTGCCTAACAAACCCTCAAACTCCATCGATGAGGCTCGAGGCTGCCCATCCATGCTATATAAATGAGATAGATCAGTCGTGATCACCTCCCCCTCGCCCGCGGTCTCCACAACCTGCTGCTCGGCGTTATCCTCATCATCGACACCCATATATGCCAACACCGGTGTTTTGCAAGCATGCCCCACGCTCCATTTGTCAGGACAATACCAACATAGGCCTTTCGAGGACCTCTCCTTTTTTTCAGCCGCAGATAGACGCACAATCGGAAGTCGAGATAAATCCCGAGGCCGCCCCGAAGATGGGACCGAGGCCGTCGGCTGAGGGGAATCCGAGTTTGGGAGCGACGCTGGTGGTTGAGAGGAGGGACCCCTATTCTGCCACGACTTACGCACGAAAGTGTTGCTCCTCTCCGAGGTGCTATCGATCTCGGTTGCAAGGGACATAGCCGCCGCGATCGAAGTCGGGTGCTGGAGGCGCACCTGATTTCGGATGGGTTGCCGCAATCCGCCCAAATAGATGGGTAATAAGATCGATTCCGGAACGTGTTGGAGGTGGTTGATCATTCGATCAAACTCTTTATGATAATCAATCAAAGCACCGGTTTGCGTCAGTTTAGCAATTAGCTCCATATAATCCACATAGTAATTCGGATCGAAACGTCTCCTCACATCATCCAAGAATCGTTTCCACGTCGCGTGCGGATTCGACGCCCTATAAGAAAATATCCAGTCCGATGCGGGCGGAGAAAACAAAAGAACAACGTAGTGTAAGCGGTGCTCCTCAGGTAACATAATATGATCAAAATAGAACTCAATGCGTGTTACCCAACTTAGAGCGTCGGACCCATCGAACATCGGTGGGTCCATCTTGATGTGGCGCGCGGGGTCTGCTGTCGACTGAAACGATCCCCCGCGAAGTTGTGGCGTATCCCACGCCGACTGCTGGCGTCGAAGATCACCTCCTCCCGGCCGAGGTCTATCCCACGCCGTGAAAGGCGGTGGATCGGAAGCCCGAGAGTGAGCTCCGTGGTGCAGGCCGTAGTGCGTGTCGCTACCCTCAACGAGCGGCCATTGGAGGGCTGACGACGAAGACGGCGGCGCGAATGGTAGTGTCATCGTCACCGCCGGCGTCGATATACTCCCCGGGATCCCCGAAGGCGGCGGCCACCCCGGCTGCGTCCCAAACCCCGCGTCTTGCTCTCCTCGCGACTGAAGGCCGGTGTCCGGTTTAGAAACCACAGAATCGAGCTTCGCCTCCATGCGTTGCAGCACAGAAATCAAGGTATCCATCGGAATAGTCTCCGATGATGTGGATGTGGGCGGCCGCATCGGAGCCGTCGTATATGGTGGACGAATCCCAGAATTAGGATTATGTGGCCGCCGATAATTCATCTCCAACAAGAGTTCACAGCAATGGAAAGCACCAATTGATAGATGTTTGATCACCTATCAAGCCGGCGAACGAGGAATTCACCAGAAGAACACAACTCGGCAGTCGCGGGCTCGCCCCGACGATCACACCTTTCAATAAATTACGATAAAGGAAAGACGGCAAAGAGAAAAGAATAGGGTTATATTTCATGCGTGCCTCCAATAAACCCTAACTCCTCTATATAAACTAAACCCTGGTTGGTTCGACTCTTACGATCGGGAAAGAACCAACAAGAAAACCCGAAAGGAGCTTATCAACGCTCGACTCGAAAATAATGTTTGGGCTCGGCCCATACAATTAAAATAAAATAAATAAATAAAAATATGATCATCTAACGATACGCTACGAAGCCTTCAAATCTCTTAGGCTCCCTCGTCACTCGCTTCGGCCTTCCGTGCGTATCCTCTTCTTCCTCCTTGCTCTCTTCGGTGTTCGCCGTGTCGAACTCTGCACCCTTCTCTTCCTCTCCATTCTCGACAGTTCCATCCTCCCCTTGCTCGTCCAAAATAGTAGGGGTAGGGTTAGAGTTTGTATCACTCAACTATAGAGATCTCGAGATTGGTGTGAATAACCCTAATGGGAAGACGAGTTACGCACGGGCTAGCGTTTTTGGAAGGAAATATTTCAAGGATAATTTCGATCGTCTTGTTCGGGTGAAGACGATGATTGATCCCACCAATTTCTTCAAGGATGAACAGAGCATTCCGCCATTGCAGTCTAAGTGGACTAAGAATCAAGGAAGGGGAATAATTGATAGTATACATATGCTTTAGTAACAGCTACCGTCAGCTTATTATAATTTGTTCTCAATAACGCGATCTTGTTTTTTTGCGATGGTGTACTTACCTAATTATATAATAATGAAATCTATATATATTGTATTTTTTTTTTCTAATTCAAATAATTATTTATCTATGTCGAATTTATTCAAGTATTGTAGACAGTGTACGTAACTAAATAAAGAGCAAATATTAATTGCTTGTATACTTTTTTGTTCTTACAACTATAGTTTGTATTTTGGATTGGATATTGATTACTAACGCCAATATATTCCGATTATATAGTGGTTTTTGATACAACTTCGGAAGGACAAACGTGGATTTTCATGTAGGGTTGTTATATCAAATTTGAAAATTTGATTGAAGGATAATGTACGTAAGTACTGATTAATTATTCATTTTTGTCTATGATTTACTCTTTATCTACTTTTTCCCAATTTTATAGGGAAAAAGCTAAGAGAGTTATTTAGCAATGTGAATAATTCCACATTTAAGTTTGTACTCAACAGATATTCAATAGAAGAAACTCATCGAGAATTAGGTGAAACAAGTGAGTTGCAATATATTCAGATTTTGATATTCGGGGTATAATACGGGGCGGATGGGATCCTCTGTCCCAAACTCTGTGTACCAATCGTGTCCCAAATCTCGATTTCTATTAGTTTTGTACATTTTTTTTCAACTTTTTTAATTTATAATGATTTATTTTAATTTTATGATTATTTCTAGGGTTCACTAATCCAAATTAGGGTATATAATTATTTTTTAACATTTAATTTCACCTTTATTGGTTATATAATGATTGAAAAATTCAAAACTAGGGCATATTACCCTTAAAAAATCTAATTTTTTCCCCATAAATATCAATTACAATTTGTTATATAATGCAATTTTTATTTTTTTAAAATATAATATTTAACTAATAGAAATTGAGATTTGGGACACGATTGGTACACAGAGTTTGGGACAGAGGATCCCATCCAAATACGGGGTGGATTCAGAAAAGTCGATAAGTATCTGGAGGCTGCATTTTTCAAATTTTGAATTCCGATGTAATATATTTAATTTTTCACCATTCAGTGGGGCCATTTGCATAGAAGTTTATATAAATGTCAAAATTTTACGAATGCCCGAAAGAAGAAATTATAGATTGTGTATAATTACATTGAAGAAAATCGTCTCTACCATTACCATGAAAAAAAAAAAAAAAAAAAAAAAAAAAAAAAAAAGAAGGGGAATCGAGATCGAAAGAAGCTTTCATAAATTTTGATTATGAGAAGGTGTTTGTTTGAGAGATCATTAACGTTTTCGACAACCGTTTATGAAATTGGGCCCATCTTGGGCCAGCCCATAGTGGGCTTCAGCCAAGATGGGTTGACCCGGCCTAGCCCTGTTGAAACCATGAACGGGTAATTTTTATTTAAACTAGTGGAGATTATATGCGTTACACGTGGATCCGTAATTTTTTATTATCTCCTTACCTTAGGTGTGCCGATGAAAAAAAAAAAAAATAATTTTAAAACATAAAAAATATTACAAATAAATTTTAAATTAATTAAAAAAACTAACATTCATGTTTATGATTGAAAAAATAAAAGATTTAAAAGATAAACTATACTATTCTCAATGTCTAAAACTTAAACATCTAAATTAAAGTTGAATGTTTACTCACATTAATTCTTTTCTTGTTTGATTTTGATGGACAGAAAACACCTTTTGATCCTTTTGCTTTTTGACACAAGTTTGTCAAAGGTTCAATGAACCATGTGGTTTTTCAGTCTCCGTAGGGCCCTCCTTGGTCGAACCATCTTTAGGTTTTTTCATCTCCTTGGTCGAACCATCTTTAGGCTTTTCCGGCTTTGTAGAGGTAAGGATCTCTGCTAGTTTTGCCATGATTGCTTCAAACATTTATATTCCCTTCTACACAGGGGCGATTTTACTCACGGGCTACAGTGGGCTTCAGCCCGGTGTTAGCACAATTTTTTTTTTAGATATATTGTAAGTCCAACATTAAATTAAATTTAGCCCAGCCCAAATTTATTTAAAAAGCCCAAGATATAATATTGTTTTAATTATAATATACACTTATTTGGAGATATGAGAGAGAAGTCAGAGAACTCAAGGAACAACATTCCGCCATTACCTTCTGCTGTTCTGCACAAAACTCGCTCATGCTCGCTCGCAGCTCACCCATCTACTACTATTCTTCTCCTATCACAAAACAATTCTCTAAATTCTAGGTAATGTGTCCTTTTATATATTTTGATTAATCCATTTATAAATTAATGCACAAACACAACACAAATGAAATTACCTAAATTTATTTTATTTCCCCCAATTGAGTTCTGTAAGTGAGAGATTTTTAATTAAACTTGTTAAAGATAATATTCTTGATTCCTCAATGTATTGAGCAAATTATTATTGCAAGTGGAAGTATAATACTAAGAATTTTGACTATGATATTTTGTATTATATATATATATATATATATATATATATATATATATATATATATATATAGCGGAGAGATCACATACAAAAGACAGGTTCTGTAAGAAATGAGAAATGATCTGGACCATTGATCTTTATGATCTACGGTGTAGATTAACTTGTGCATTATGATTTTACTAAAATGCATTATGATTGTATAGATAATGCATTATAATGCATCGTGCATTATAATTATGTGCATCATGCATTATAATTATATGCATAAAATGCGTCATTTTTTATTTTTTACGATAATCCTATTTTGTACAGGATCTCACCCCTATATATATATATATATATATATATATATAGAGGATGGATCATATAGAAATAAGACCTGGTGAGAAATAGGAATAGATCTGAACCATTGATCTAAATTTGATCTATGGCTGTAATTGATTTAAGCATAATTATAAGGTATCATAAGCAAGACTAGGTTTAAGCATGAATTTGTACATTAAAAAGCATAATGGTGTTGTAAGCATAAATATATACTGACTAAAGCATGATTTTGTATAGTTTTAAGCATCTTTCTCATTTTCTCACGCAAGGATTTATTTGCACACGAACCACTCCCTATATATATATATATATATATATATATATATATATATATTACGAGAGTCGGGGTATTACAAACATAGTCTGCGCAGACACTTTTATGAACTAGAAATGATTTAGTGAACATAGGTTCCTTTCAATAAAACCCCTATGCTTCACTCGCTATGGCATGAACAATTATATTGTATAGTTTTCGGCACCGTGTCCACTGAGTACTCTGTACTCAGCCCTGCATGTATTTCTAAATGTGCAGGTTGAGCATGATGGAAGTGAAGTGACGAGCGGAGCTTTTTTGCAGTCTTATTTATGTCATAGATTAGACTTTCGGTAATACATGTCTCCATACATGTATTCACGTAATTATTCAGCCGGTACACTCTTTAGTGTTATTCAAGTGCTTTATGCACTTATTCAGTTGATGTATTGAATCAGACAAATTGTCATGCTTCTTCTTTGAGCCTTGGGCTAAACTTAATGATCAATTCTACGTTCTAAGTCTTTATACGAGTCATGATCCGCATTTATTTCATCTCCTCTTTGTTTCCCCGCTTCTAAATCATCATCCCTAGTCACGTTCCCCGGCTTAGCTATCCTTAGCAAAGTCCGGTCGTGACAGTGTGGTATCAGAGCAATCGTCGCTCTGAGCCCGAAAGTCTTCTTTCAGAGTCTAGTCTAGTTCGATTCACTAGACTAATTAAGTCAAGACGGCAAAAGCTCAGCACTTCACTACTCCATGCTCAACGAGAAAGAGGAAAGGTATATAGAATAGTGTATGACTTCTTCAGAATCTAGAATGGACTATAGATATGCATGATCACTTAGAAATAAGAATATGCTTTCTATGAGAACATAGTTTGCTCAAATAGTTATGGCTTCTTAAAGCCGATGTTCTGAATTTGGAAGGAACGAACTTCCTTCTCATTAGTTAGAAGCGAAGAAGAAGACATCAAGGAAGCGTTCAAGTGCAAGGATGTCCGAGGAAGATAATGTCATCAACCAAATGACATGGGCTTAGCCTTTGGCGACGTTTCAAGGCATTATCGATGCAAGTCTAACGACTACTAAGATGTTAAAACAACTTAGTGAACGAAATTGTGGCACAAAAATGGTAAGACCACCCTTAACTCGTAGATGTACCGCATCTCGGGTAAAATGAAACATATGATGATAATGATTAAGAAGGATAGCAATTATGATAAGTTAGAGTACTTATTATTTATGATGTATAGATTTTGATGGACTAGAACCTAGCTAATACTCTTATCTTATATAGATGGCCAGGTTTAGGTTCACCGCTAGGAAGAGGGTGAACATGAGGGCTACACCCGAGGAGGTGATTCGAGCCTATCAGACGTACAGGCCGTGTTATGGGGACGACCTCGGAGAGTTCCTATCTCACTACCGTCGACACTGGAGTGAGGCTCACGTCCACGATGTCACAGGGTACGATGAGATCATGAGGTTGATAGAGTTGTTGCCACCAGATTGACAGGGTTGGGCCAGGGATATGACGAGATACTTCATCTTCCAGGCTGAGCCCCACTACGACCTGGTAGGTGACTTGCCCAGGTTTGTGGCCACTCTTCAGTACTACTTCGGAGTTTTTGGATAGGCACCGACGGGACCATATGTGCGTCCCGGAGACTTCGTAGTGGTAGGACAATCTTCGGTCCCGGCCGTACCAGCACCTAACCACCCACCTCCAGTGGACCCTACTGTAGCTCCTGAGCAGGTTACCTCGCCCCATGTGGCCACCCTGAACTGACCGGGTCGACACTGATCCGAGGCAGGGCCTTCGGACCTTGAGAGGCGACCTCCTACGCCTTACAGGTACCCGGTGGATCCCCCACCATCTGACGAGGAGGACTCCACCCGTAGCTCCGCTATGGATCGTTACATATGGCAGATCAAAGGGAAGGCCCTTGTGATCGAGGAGCCAGAGGTGGACAGTGTTCCTCAGCCGGAGCCGGAGCCTCTTGCCCCAGCCCCTCACTCTAGGGAGGACCGAATGGCACTTATTCGTGCTACAGTTGCTCGTCTTTCGGCCCGCATGGACGAGTTCTTGCAGGAGGAGCCAGAGGAGGATCTCGAGGAGGAGCCAGAGGAGGACCCTGAGGAGGATCCCGAGGAGGAGGATCCGGTGGAGGACTCGGATGGAGAGGAGCAGCACGGTTACGGCTCCATGGAGGAGTCAGAGGCCGAGTCCGGAGTGAGCTCGGAGTGACTAGTTTAGTTGATGTATTGTAGTGTTATCCCTATGTACTAGCCAGCAACGAATCCTTAGAGGACCGTCCTGGGTTTTATTATTATTATTTCAGTTGATAGGTAGCTGTGGATGTGACCTCCACAAGATGATATTTTATGTTTTATGTAGTAGTTAACGATGTAGTCCCTAGTGACGAGCATCATAGATATTATGTCCTTATGAATGAAAAGTCCTCGCTGAGGCAATTTTCTCTATGATTATTATATATATGTTTTATATCAGTACGTTAAATCGACCACGTTTTTAAATGAATCGTAACGTTTCATTGATAGCTTAAGAAAGACTGCGAGCGAGTTCTAAGAACCCATATGAATCGTGATCATAGAATAAGATCATCGAAATAGAATGTACGCGTTAAGCTAATAAGTTCCTTATTCATGTAGCGAAATGGCCCCCAAAAGACAAGTTGTAGTTCCTCGAGGACGTGGGAGACCACCAAGGAATCTCAGAAGAGAACCAACCCCTGAGGAAGAGGAACAACAGGAAGAGAGTGAAAACTCTGCGAGAGATCAGCAAGAGGAATCTGAGGAGGAATCGGAATAGGAAAGGGAAGCAACACCACTTCCACCACCACATGCACCGCATGAGCGGAGAATTGAGGAATTGTTCCTAAAACAGAACCCGCCTGTGTTCAATGGGATCGGAGACCCAGCAGAGGCAGGGATTTGGGTGCGAGCTATAGAGGGCATCTTCAAGTTTCTTAGGTGCACTAATGAGGAACGACTAACCTGTGTTGCATTCCAGCTATCTGGACCTGCCGATTTCTGGTGGGAGGCAAAACAGAAAACCATGACGCCCCAACAGCTGAGGAATTTCACTTGGGAACAGTTTAAGGAAGGGATTTATGATAAATATATCCCCAAGAGCTACAGGAAGAAAAAGGAGAACGAGTTCTATCATTTGAAGCAAGGAAAGATGTCTGTGACAGAGTATGATAGGACGTTTTGTGAACTATCTCGCTTCGCTCCAGAACATGTTGATACCGAGGAAAAGATGGCAGAAAAGTTTTGTACCGGTCTGAGGCATGAGATTAGAATGACACTTGCCAGTCATGGATGACTATCTTACTCGGAATCACTTAGCAGAGCTTTGGATGTAGAGGCAGCAATGCCCAAAGATAAACCTGCAACAACACCAGGAACTGCTCAGTCACACACTCAGCAAGACAAGGGTAAACGCAAGTGGGAAGACAGTCAGGGCAATCAAGGTGAAAAGAAAACATGGAAGGGGAACCCCAACTCGCAGGAGTTCGGAAAACAGACTGCTACTGGACAAGTGGGAGGATACAAACAGAAGTATCCCACATGCTCCAAGTGTGGCAAGATGCATGGAGGGTTGTGTAAGGCAGGCAGTGACAGCTGCTATATCTGTGGACAGAAGGGACACTACGCAAGGGAGTGCCCTAATAGGTAGAGAGGAATTGGATCAGGCCCGAATCAATCAAACCAGACCCAGCAGTTGAAGGCAATCCAGGCACCGGTTAAGCCGGAGCAATTTCCGCCACTCCCACTGCCACCCCCACTGCCACCGCAGCAGCAAATGTTTCATCAGTATATGCAATAGCGGCAGCAACAGCAACCCCAGCAGAATGCAAGAGCCTTCGCGCTAAAGCAAAAGCAACCCGAGAAAAACTAGGGGAATTTGGCAGGTATGGGCCAACTTCTAAACACCCCTGTTATAATACTGTTTGATACGGGTGCTTCGCATTCTTTTATCGCAAAATCATGCATAGATAATCTAAGGCTTAAGACAGAACGAATAACTTCGGACATAAGAGTTGTTTCACCAATAGGAGGGACTGTGACTCTCACACATCATTGCTCTAACCTAGGATTGAACATAGGTCCACTTGAACTTATAGCGAACGATCTTGGCATTATGGCCATGAAGGACATAGATATAATCCTAGGAATGGATTGGCTAGCTGAAAACTATGCCACCATCCTTTGCAACGAAAGGAAGATCGTTTTCCAACCACCGGGAAAGGAACCAACGATGTTTCATGAAATCTCCATGGGGAAGCGCAAAGCCATCATTTTGGCTCTACAGGCTACAACCATGCTGAGAAAGGGTTGTCCAGCATACCTGGTCTACCTAAACGAGGAACCGAAGGGAGAAAGGAATGCGGGAGATGTAGCCATCGTGCGAGAATTTCCTGATGTATTTCCAAGCGAACTACCAGGACTACCGCCAGATAGGAAAATGGACTTTGCAATAGATTTAGAACCTGGATCAGCCCCGGTATCTAAAGCACCATATAGGATGGCCCCGAAGGAGTTAGAAGAACTCAAGGTGCAACTTCAGGAACTTTTAGATTTGGGATTTATCCGACCTAGCGTGTCACCATGGGGAGCCCCCGTGCTCTTCGTGAAGAAAAAGGATTGTTCTATGAGGATGTGTATCGATTACAGAGAGTTGAACAAGCTGACTCTCAAAAATAAATATCCTCTACCCAGGATAGATGATTTGTTTGATCAACTCAAGGGAGCGAGTGTATTCTCCAAAATAGACTTGAGGTCAGGATACCATCAGTTAAAGATACGTCCAGAGGATATACCCAAAACAGCATTTCGAACCCGTTATGGTCACTACGAGTACGTAGTGGTACCATTTGGATTAACCAACGCACCAGCAGTGTTCATGGATCTCATGAACCGTGTCTTCCATCCATATTTGGACAAATTTGTTCTTGTCTTTATAGATGATGTTCTCATCTATTCAAGGGATAGGAAGAAACACGAGGAACATTTAAGGAAGGTATTAGGAACTCTAAGGATAGAGAAGTTGTACGCTAAATTTAGTAAGTGCGAATTCTGGCTTAGCGAAGTCGCGTTTTTGGGACACATTGTGTCTTCGGAAGGGATTATGGCAGATCCCGCAAAAGTGGAAGTCGTGCAAAACTGGAAGTCACCTTCTACCCCTAACGAAATTCGTAGTTTCTTAAGACTGGCTGGTTACTATAGGAGATTCATTGAGGGATTCTCCAAGATAGCAAGGCCAATGACTCAACTCTTGAAGAAGGGGATCAAGTTTACATGGACCCCGGAGTGTGAGTCGAACTTCCAGTTATTGAAGAAGAAGTTAACCACTGCACCAGTTTTGGCCGTCCCAGAACCAGATAAGGAATACGTGATTTACACCGATGTCTCAGAGAACGGGCTTGGTTGCGTATTGATGCAGGAAAGGAAGGTGATTGCATATGCATCACGACAGCTTCGACCCCACGAGCTTAATTATCCTACTTATGACCTAGAATTGGCAGCTGTAGTGCACGCCTTAAAAATCTGGAGACATCATCTTTACGGAGTTCGATGTGAGATATTCACGGATCACAAGAGTCTCAAATACTTCTTTGAGCAGAAGGATCTGATTATGCGCCAGAGAAGATGGCTCGAACTAGTAAAGGATTACCACTGTGGTATCAATGATCACCCAGGGAAGGCCAATGTAGTGGCAGATGCCCTAAGTCGCAAGACGCACCCAAAGCTAGCAACGTTGCTCACGAGTGAGTCGACGCTTGTTAAGGAATTCCAAAGACTTAACCTCGAGGTAATACCTCCACCAGGGACAGTCAAGGGAATTATTGCTACTTTGACCGTAGTGCCAGATTTGAGGAACAAAATTCTAGAAGCTCAAAGAAAGGATGAGGCGATGGAGAAAATACGCCTAAGGATAAGGACGAACGATGAAGGATGATATCGTGAGGAAGCTGACAATGCCATCACAAAGGATGGGAGATTGTGCATACCACATGGTGAAGAGCTCAAGAACGAGATATTGAGCGAAGCTCACGATACACCATACGCCGCACATCCAGGAAGCACAAAGATATACCAAGATCTTAAGAGGAAATTTTGGTGGGAAGGTGTCAACAAGTAAAGGCGTTACACCAACGGCCTTATGGGAAGTTACAACCATTAGAAATTCCACATTGGAAGTGGGAGCACATAGCAATGGACTTCGTGATGAGTTTACCTAAATCGAAGCGTGGAAACACGACTATTTGGGTCATCATCGACCGACTTACCTAAAGTGCTCATTTCATTCCCATTCAGATCACTTATGGGTCTGAGAAATTAGCTCAGTTATACGTGCGCGAGATAGTACGTCTGCATGGCGTTCCTATTTCAATTACTTCAGATCGAGACGCGAAGTTTACGTCTAGATTCTGGATCAGCTTGCACAAAGAACTAGGCACTAGGCTGAACTTCAGCACAACATTTCATCCGCAGACTGATGGATAGTCAGAAAGGACAATTCAGACCCTAGAGGACATGTTGAGGACAGTGGTACTCGACAGAGATGAAAATTGGGAACCGATACTGCCCTTAATCGAGTTTGCGTATAACAATAGTTATCAAGCAACGATAGACATGGCACCATACGAGGCCTTGAATGGGAGAAAGTGCAGGTTGCCACTTTACTGGGATGAGGTAGGCGAGAGAAAATTTCTAGGCCCCGATGCGGTCGAGGAAATGATTGAGATCGTAAGACAGATCCGAGGAAGGATCAAAGAAGCTCAGGATAGGCAGAAATCCTATGCTGATAATCGCAGGACCGAGATAAGTTTTGAGGTAGGAGAAAAAGTCTTTTTGAAGGTGTCGCCTTCGAAGGGAATCGTAAGGTTTGGCGTGAAATGAAAGTTAAGGCCGTGTTTTGTCGGACCATACGAAATTCTATAAAGAATAGGCCCGGTAGCTTATAGACTGGCACTGCCACCAAATTTTGGAAATGTACATAACGTATTCCACGTATCGCAGCTTAGGAAGTACGTGTTTGATCCCAAGCACGTGATCCATCAAGATGAAGTAACCTTAGATTCCGACCTGAGTTATGAGAATAAACCGGATGCGATTTTGGACCGAAAGGTGCAACAGCTCAGAAATAAGTCTATTACTTCGGTCAAGATTCTGTGGAAGGACCACGGACAAGAAGAGGCAACGTGGGAACTAGAGGATAAGATGAGGGAGAAATACCCCGAGCTTTTCAATTTCGGGACAAATTTTTTTTTAAGGTAGGTAGGATGTAATGGCCCGCATTTTTGTAAGCATAAAAGGCCAATTTTCGAATTAATTAAATTCGATTTAGTCATTTTTAATTTGGTTTAGCAATCGAATTTTAGATTAGATATTTAATTCGATTTAGAAATCGAATTTAGACTTATGATTTAAATTCGATTTACCAATCGAATTTCATCGTTAGTTATTTAAATTCGATTTACCAATCAGATCTCATCGTTAGTTAATTAAATTCGATTTAACAATCGAATTTCGACGTTAGCTATATTAAATTTGATTTAATAATCGAATTTTGATTTAGTATATAAATTCGGTTTGATAATCGGATTTTGACTTATGATTTAAATTCTATATTAGCAATCAAATTTCTTTTAGTACGATGTATAAAAGGCAGTTCGAATTATTAGATTACAAATCGGAATGATTTGTCGTTGAAAAACGAGGCCGTGAATCGAGCCGTTCTATGGTCAATTGGGCCGAGCCCAATTGCGACTTCTACGTGAGAAAGTCGAGTTTCGTATTCTTCCTAAGAAGAATAATACGTGCAATATAATTCAAGGATTAGATAGAGATATGCTAAGTATGTAATGAAGATAAATATTATCCATATACTAAGTATAGGATTAAAATCATGAAGCATTTCATATATGAGTAATAAGATGCATGGCATAAGAATGCAACATTAGTGCATACATAGTGCATTATTACAAGGCTAAAACTATTACATCTTGAGTAATAACTAGCTAATTACACAAGGGTCTTTACTCACCTAAGAATGCTCTAAAACACAAAGGATATAGAGGCTTTTCACTTCATGTCAAGCCATCAAACCACCCCTTTTCATAGAGGTCAAATTTCAGCCATCTCCACGAGCTTTAGAGCTCCAAGAATCGACTCCCACCAGCCCATAATGTCTGCAAAAATCAGCCCCCAAACAAGCCTCAAAAGTAGTGTATGCTAATATACAAAAGACCAAAGTGTAGCACAATGAGAGGTAGCATTTCAACCCAACTTTTGTACAAAAATAGAAGGGAAATCAGCCCTTAAAAAGGCCAAACAAGAGCTGAAAGGTGAAAGGAAAAGAGGAGGAAGAAGGAGTGCAAGTTAGTACAAGATATTGGAAGATTTCTTGAGCCTCCAACCGATCACAGCCATCGATTTCCATTGATCACTTGGCAAACCATCAAAAGATCAGCCCTAACATGTATATAAACCCCCCCCCCCCCCCCCCCCCCCCCCCCCACACCACTCGTGCAAGAAGCTTCACACACTCACATATCATTTGCAAACACTTAGAGAAGAGATAGTAGTGAGGAAGAAGAAGTGGACTAAGGAAGAGGAAGGGAGTAGCTAGAAACAACAGCCCTACTTTATACTTATAAGTGCCTCAAGCCAATTAATCCTTAAGAAATAGCAAGCCTAGCATGTAAGGAAACTCAAGAACTTAGTATGCATGCTTAGGCTCAATCATGACATAGTTAGAATACCCAATATTTTAAAAACCGAACCGGAGGTCGAACCAGTGAGGCTCCCGGGTCATGGTTCAATTGGTTGAACCGTTATGCAATTAAATTAATTATTAAATAAAATTAATTATAAAAATACATAATATATATAAAAATATGAATAAATGTATACCTTATATGGTAAAAAATACATTAAAGTTATAACAAAGAAATTATTCTCGATATCAATTTAAATATCATGATTTAAATATATTTTTTTACAATTAAAACTTATTGGTTATATTTAATTTTGTATTCCTAACTACTATATAAAGGTTTAAAAAATGTAAAATTATTTTTATTATCATAAAACATTATGCTAATAGGTCATTTCGGAGAAAATTAAGTGAAAAGTTATTGAGAATTAGAAAGATAGAGTTAAATTAGACATTCATATAAAAATAATACTTTAATTATGTCAATTGCAATTAATACATTTAAATATCTTATTAAAAATAATTGATTATTGTAGCTCAGATGGTAGAGTTATTGGTCTTTTATCTACTAGGTCATGAGTTCAAATCCCTCTCAACACAAAAATTAATTTTTTTTTGGGTAAGAGTATTGAACCGGTCGGTTTTCCGAAAACCGCCCCAGTTCGCCGGTTCTTCCGGTTTCGGCCGGTTTTCCCCGGTTCGAGTGGTTCCGGTCCTATAGGACCTCCGGTTTTATGGTCCGAACCGGACCGGATCAAGCCCGGTTCCCCGTCGAACCGGTCAAACCGGCTGGTCCGGTCCGGTTTTTACAACATTGAGAATACCCTTCAAGCATGTTCAAGTTGTTAAAAGCCCTCTCATAAGACTTAAGAGACCAAAGCATGATTAGAACTATGCTCATATTCAACCAAAGCATAACATGTTGCTATAAAACGAGCCTAAAACACTCGAAACCATAAAAGAATGGATCATGCTTTAATATGATATGAGATAAGTCATAATCGAGCTTTTCATAATCTGAAAACCTAATCCTAATTCAGACCTAAAACGAATCGATTAAAAGCATAAACGGGAGAAGGAGGGTTAGAGTGAACCTCCGTCGAGGCAAGAAGCCCCGACGGGTTTAAGAAAGGTTGGACTTGAGTCCAGGGGCACCGACAGGGCAGCAGAGGCGGCCCCGGGATTCCGACAGCGGCGAACCTCGTCGACGTCGGCTCGGTCGCTTCCAAACCTGGAAAATCAGAAGGGATAAAAGGTTAAGGAAGAATTAGGTAAAAAGAGGAAGAAAGGGAGAGGGAGTGCATACCTTTCGTCGGACGGCGGCGCGAGGAGCAGCAGCGGTGACGGCAGCAGCAAACGGCGGCACAGGGCCTTCCGAGGGAGGACGTGGCCGAAGAAGGAGAAGAGGGGTAAGACCTCGACGCCGGAGCCCTCGCCGCCGGCAAGAGCCACGGCGGAGGAACCAGGCCGAGAGAAAGAGTAAGGCCGAGAGAGAGAGTAAGACACAAAGGGAGAGAGAGATTACCGAGTGAGAGAGGCGTTGCCGGCAACGCGAGCCCTCGCCATCGGCGGGAGCGGCACCGATGACGGAGAGGGGTGAACTGTCGGGGGGAGAAAGAGAGAGGGGTGTGTGCGTGTGTATGTTGTGAGAGGGGGGGGGGGGGGGGGTTGTTAAGGGAATTAGGGATTTCAATTAGAGGGTCATGGGTTGGGTTCGGGTCGGGTCTAGGGCGGGTTTGAGAGTGGGTTTGGGTTTGTATTTTAATTGGGTTGGGCCGAATTCATGGGCCGGATTAATTTTTTGGCCCAATTTCGTTTATTTATTTCATTCGTTATTTATTTAATTTTTACGAAGCGAGGAATGGTACGTCAAAGATAGTATTATATGATTAATTCGATTAACTCGATCCATTAATCAAGTTCGATTTCTATCGAACTTATATTATTAATATTTAAATTGCGATTATTAATAATCATAGATTATTTATCTCTGGGATTTTATTTAATAAACTATACTTCGATTAAGAATAATTGATTGAAGTGTATACAACGATAATTTACGACTATCCTTAGTCGTATAATTCATTTAATTCCGAATAATAGTCTTCCGACTCATTTTACGGAATGTTAGACAAAACGAGGAAATCGGAACTTAAGAATAGGAATATTCTTAATAGGATTTATATAGTTTATAAGAATGGAATTCTTATTATTTATCTTCTAAATAGGCGGGAGCCGAACGGGAGGCGAGCAACGTGTTATCCTTGATTCCAATTCTTTCGGTATTCGAGGTGGGCTTTCTTCTAAAGAAAATCTCATTTATGTAATTAAGTTCTAGTTATTTTAGCTTGTCATGCCATAAACATTTTCGTTTTGTGTGTGACATCTATCTGTATTGGCTTTGCCAATTTATGTTAATCGATTTCGGGTCCCTGTTAAGATTCGTTATCTTGCATGGACTAGTGTATACAGGACCGTGAGTCATCCTTCGGTTGACCGGTCAGGTATCGTGTGAGGTGGCCACCTCCTCGACACCATAGTATCAGATATGGTAGAGTACTAAAAGAACATAGTCTGCGCAGACACTTTTATGAACTAGAAATGATTTAGTGAACATAGGTTCCTTTCAATAAAACCCCTATGCTTCACTCGCTTTGGCATGAACAATTATATTGTATAGTTTTCGGCACCGTGTCCACTGAGTACTCTGTACTCAGCCCTGCATGTATTTCTAAATGTGCAGGTTGAGCATGATGGAAGTGAAGTGACGAGCGGAGCTTTTTTGCAGTCTTATTTATGTCATAGATTAGACTTTCGGTAATACATGTCTCCATACATGTATTCACGTAATTATTCCGGTGCGTACACTCTTTAGTGTTATTCAAGTGCTTTATGCACTTATTCAGTTGATGTATTGAATCAGACAAATTGTCATGCTTCTTCTTTGAGCCTTGGGCTAAACTTAATGATCAATTCTACGTTCTAAGTTTTTATACGAGTCATGATCCGCATTTATTTCATCTCCCCTTTGTTTCCCCGCTTCTAAATCCCCATCCCTAGTCACGGTTCCCCGGCTTAGCTATCCTTAGCAAAGTCCGGTCTTGACAACTATTCCATGTTTGTATGTGTGAACAATCTTTGGATTGACGACTAGACATGGACCTTAATAGATGACGACTTTCAATGAGCTAGATTTTCGTGGGGATCATGATCCTTCTAGAAATTACCCCCGAAGTAAAGACAATCTAAGGCTAGGAGAGAGATGGCTAGGATTGTCGAGAAATTGAAGTGTTGTGATAACGAGCATGCAATAGTGCCTCGACATGGATGACCTCGATCGACCCGAACCAATTTAATTGATGCAAGACATTGAGTGGTTATGGATTAGATCTATAAATGTATGAATTATATTTATGGATTAATTGAATGTAAGAATTGTATTTATAAATGTATGAATATGTGTATTTATATGTAATGAATTTATGGATTATTAGTTGGATTTATGCATGCATGAATTTGTTGAGTATATGGATCTAAGTGTGTATGGGTTTGTTGACTAAAAAAATTCTCACATGTATATGAAGAGTTCTCACAATGGAGAGTATATTGTAACTTTATATGTGGTACATTAGATCATTTTTTTAAATTCTCAAATCACAAGCTAACCCCTCAACCACTGAGTCACCCCAAAGGTTCTCTCAAGAGAACTTGTATACTCAACCACTGGCTTGTATTTGTATAGTTTGATCTAGTATTAATTTCACAACTGAGTCACCTCTAAAGGGCCGCCAAGAACTTGTATAGCTTGACCCTTGTATTGATTTCACTCAAGAGCAATTTTATTAGGTCTTGACTCTTTCTTCAGCTCTCATACTGCCTATAGTACGTACTTCAAAGGTACCATGTCCTTTGTATTCATTTCACTCAAGAGCTAGTATAGCTTGATCTTTGTATTAATTTCATCGATGTGGTCAATGGAGAACATTTGCTGAGGGTAATCATACATTCACCGTTTACAAAGCTCTAAAGTTTTAGAGGAGATTGATGCAAACACCTTGGAGGAGTGCGAAACATTGGAGGTGACCGATTTGTGCACCGACACGAATGAGTTGGCGATCCAAAAGAGTACCGTATTTCTAATTCTAAAATTTCTTCTTCATTTGCTTTGGAGGCTCATATCAATACTTCTAATGAAAGTTTGCTTGAGTTTTGTAGATAGAGTGCATGAAATTAATGGGAAGAATATCAAGTATGGAGGAGCACCCACTTTGGAATTGAAGCCTCTACGTGAGCGTGATAAATACACGAGCAAGTGGATAGCTCTATGGTCCACCTTTCCAATAATTTCCGGGGGTTTTATTTTGAGGCAAATAGATTAATACCCATTTGAAAATAAAAAAATTCAATAGTAGGTTTGTGAATAAAAAAAATACGATGAGTATCATTTGTTTTTGGTTTGGGGATTAAGTAATTTATGGGGAGAGGATGAGGAGGTTATAGCAAAGTTGAAGATAATTAGGAGGTGCTTGGTATGAGGTAATGGGGGTGGGAATGGAATAACCATTCCTACCTCTATTCCATTACTCCGCTTGGTTCAACTTTTGTGTCGGGAATACACATTCCCGAGGGAATGACTATTCCCACCTCCATGGGAATATGCATTACTTGGATATCCATGGTTATAGCTATTCTCATCTCTTATATTTATATGATTTATATATTAATAAATATTATTTAATTTATTTATAAATAATTAAATTTACCTCAATATTTTTTTAAATGTATGAGTATGTTTCGTCATTACTTTATCTCTCTAAAATTTTCGTATCATCATTTTCTCTCTCTAAAATTTTTGTATCTCACTACTTTCTATTTCCAAAAAATTTATCACCCCGTCACTTTCTCACTCTAAAAATTTTCTTATCACTTTCTCTCTCTAAAATTTTTTCATAGATTATTTTCACTAAAATATTTTTCCTCGTCACGTAGTTTCTCTATCTAAAATTTCTTTCTCTCTCTAAATTTTTTTACTTTCGTCACTTTTTCTCCCTTAAATTTTATTTCTCTCTCTAAAAATTTTCATTTTCGTCACATTCTCTCTCTAAAATTTAATTTCTCTCTCTAAAATTTTTAACTTTCGTCACATTCTCTCTCTAAAATTTACTTTCTCTCTCTAAAATTTTTAACTTTCGTCACTTTCTCTCTCTAAAAATTTTCACTTTCGTCACATTCTCTCTAAAAAGTTTCATTTTCGTCACATTCTCTCTCTAAAATTTATTTTCTCTCTCTAAAATTTTTAACTTTCTTCACTTTCTCTCTCTAAAAATTTTCACTTTCGTCACATTCTCTCTAAAAATTTTCATTTTCGTCACATTCTCTCTCTAAAATTTACTTTCTCTCTCTAAAATTTTAAACTTTCGTCACTTTCTCTCTCTAAAAATTTCACTTTCGTCACATTCTCTCTCTAAAAATTTTTATTTTTGTTACATTCTCTCTCTAAAATTTACTTTCTCTTTCTAAAATTTTTGACTTTCGTCACTTTCTCTCTCTAAATTTTTCTCTCTCTAAAAATTTTCATTTTCATCACATTCTCTCTCTAAAAATTTTCACTTTCGTCACATTCTCTCTCTAAAATTTTCTCTCTCTAAAAATTTTCATTTTCGTCACATTCTCTCTCTAAAATTTACTTTCTCTCTCTAAATTTTTTAACTTTCGTCACTTTCTCTCTCTAAAAATTTTCACTTTTAGTCACATTCTCTCTCTAAAATTTTCTCTCTCTAAAAATTTTCATTTTCGTAACATTCTCTCTCTAAAATTTACTTTCTCTCTCTAAATTTTTTAACTTTCGTCACTTTCTCTCTCTAAAAATTTTCAATTTCGTTACATTCTCTCTCTAAAATTTCTTTCTCTCTAAAATTTTTTCACTTTCATCACATTCTCTCTCTAAAAATTTCACTTTCGTCACTTTCTCTCTCTAAAATTTTTTCTATCATCGTTTTCTCTCTCTAAAAATTATCATTTATTACTTTCTCTTTCTTGTTTTTTTTTTTTCTATTTTATCACTTAATAGCATAGTTGTATGATTTAAATACAAAAATATAACTTAATTTATCACATAAAATGTTAAAAAAAAAATTGATTTCATTACTTTGGTTATTACTTGTGCATACCAAGCAAGGGAATGGATTATTCATTCCATTCCTTTCCCATGCCTATTCCTTTCCCACCTCCATTCCTTTCCCACCCCTATTGCATTACCTCATACCAAGCACCTCCTTAGAGAAATCCATGAATGGGGATGTTAAACGAATCCAAGCAGCTTCGATCGAACTCACAGACAGTGTAGCTGTTCTTGTTAGGATAATCGAGGAGTCGACTTCACAAAAGTGAAAAGTAATTTTACTTAAAAAAAAAAAAATCAATTTCTTATATATTTTTGGATTTTAGTATTGGCCTCAACTTGTTAATAGTACACATTTTAATTAAAACTTGGTATGATGCTTTTTAATATAGACTGGTTTCTTTTATATATAGATACATGATATTTTATGGTGATATGTTAAAGATCTTACATGTGCCTTCTAAATTCATGATGAAGTACATTTACGTTTTGGTAATTTATTGTTACTTCTCCGCTACACATGTATACTCTATGTTTGTCTTCTTCTTTGTTTATTTTTTGGACGATCTTGATTACATAATGTATATTATAATTTATATTTGAATTTTTCTATATGACATTTTACCACTGAAGTATCATATTTTATAATACTACACGTGTTCCAAAAATTAAAAAAAAAAACAAAAACAAAAAAAAAACAAAAAAAAAAAAAAAAAAAAAAAAGTTCCGGTTACTTTCCTACACGTGTTTCAAAAGCCTAATCAGTACGTATGAGAAGTAAAGGTTATAAATGAGAAAGAAAAAGAAGTGTTTTATAGCAATACCATATCTTTTATTGGTTCAATTTATTTTTATTTTTATTCTTTTTAGTGGAGATAGGAATTTTTTTATGGTACATATCATGGTAGAGCAATAAAATTCAAAAAACAATAAAAAATAAATAGTAAACTCATTCATGTTTCAAATTAGTAGTTCGTAATTTTTTTTATTAGGCAGTCTCACATGACCAGTTGGTGACTTTCATAAAATAAAATAAATTAACCTTTACATTTTTAAATTCGGACCACTTACTTATCATCCTAAACTCATGTGTCTGGTATCCGATGCAATATATATGTTGCTGCATGGATTGCATGGTTCGTTTATTTATGGCATGAATTATGTATGCAAGGAATGGTTCGAATGGTGTGGAGTTCGTATGGTATAAGGATTCCTTCCTTATTATTTATTCACACGCTATATGGGAAGATATGCACGAAGATTTGATTAACCCTATTAAGGATATCTTTTGAGATATGCCTTAATTATCTATTAGGGTTTTGCATGAGTCGTATATAAGGATGAAGATCTTATCAGTGCCGCTGCGCGTATCGGAGATTATTGAGTGCTCTGTTTCTTCATGTTTTTGAGAGTTGAGTTTATTCTTTTCATTCATCAATCGTTGGGGTAGTTAGTTTATTGGTGAGTGATTGTAATACTTTGAACGATTCCACGTTCAAGGTCGGGCTTATCTTTTCAATTCTGTGAAAAGTAATTCGGGTAGACTAGAGAGGGTTTACCGAGGATTCATTGGTGAGGAGTAGAGTCGGGTGAGGAGAGAACGTTCAGTGTGGCTGACGTTCACGAGTCTTGTATCCCTTATACTCATCATAGTGGATTATTTCTTGGAATAGCTTCCCCCAGACGTAGGTGTGTTTATCACCGAACTGTGTTACCAACTTGTGTTCTCAACTGTGTTACTATCTGTGTTACGTGTTGAGTTACTTTTACCTACCAAAGTAGGGATTATACAATTTCAATTGGCACCAGAGCAGGTCATTGAGGTGCGGTGTTAGATCCTGGGATATTCGTATAATCCGTCGGTACATTGGTGGTTCGTGTGATGAGTACCATCAAGGAAGGTGGCTCTACAGTCAGACCACCGTTGTTTGATGGCACAAGTTATGGGTATTGGAAGATCAGGATGGCTTCGTTCATCAGATCTATTGACGAGGCTGCATGGACCGCAGTGGAAAATGGTTGGAGTGCTCCAAAAGATGAAGACGGCTCAGAGAAACCTAGAACAAAATGGTCGGAAGAGGAGCTAAAGTCGTCAGGCATGAATCAGAAAGCTATCAACGCCATCCACACTGGTGTGAGTGTTGAGGTTTTTGCCATTATTTCCACGTGCAAATCTGCCAAGGAAGCATGGGATATCTTGGAGATCACTTATGAAGGCAATAAACGGGTGAAGAATCAGAGGCTGCAACAACTTACTTCACAATTTGAGTCCCTCAGAATGGGCGAGAATGAAAGTTTTTCAGAATTTTATGCTAAGTTGCTGAGTCTATCGAATGAATTCTTCTCATTGGGAGAAAAGCTCACGGAAGCTAAAATAGTGACGAAAATCCTGAGATCTCTTCCTGAGAGATTCGATTACAAGGTTACAGCCATCGAGGAAGCAAAGGATGTTGATGAGCTATCACCAAATGAACTTATTGGTTCCTTGAGGACGTTTGAGATGGGCATGCGTGTGAACCCCAGTGAAAAGAAGAAATCCGTGGCATTCAAGGCTTCATCTACAAGCCAATCTGAAGAGGAATTGACTGCCGAAGATATGGCTGAGTGCATTGCGTATATCTCAAAGAGGTTCGGGAAGAAATTTTTCAGGAGAGGAAATGGTGAAGGGAACTCCAGATTTCGTCGGACCGAGAATCAAAGCAGTACTCAGAACAGGGGTCCTAATGTCTCAGAGAAGAAAGAAAATGGAGATAGGGGACCACAGTGCCATGAGTGTGATGGTTTTGGTCACATCAAGAGCGAATGTGCAAATACCTTCAAATATCAGAAAGTCAGCAAGAAGGCGTTCCAAGCCACTCACAGTGACGAGGAGGTCACCGATACTGAATTTGAAGATGGACAGTGTTGGGAATTGTTAAGGACTAAATTGTTAAGGGGGAACTACATGGGACATTTGATAAATGAAGTCATTTTTTTTTATTAGATCCCAAAACCCCAAGTGTCCTATTCTCAAGCGACCCATTTTGATGCAGTTAATAGGTTAGAATTTTTCTAAGCCTACTCTGTTAGGATGGCTCTTTTATTTTGCTTAGAATAGGCTTCAAAAGTTCAAGTGAAGGCCACTCACTTGAGTGTGTTTTCCAAAGCGAAGCGGATCAAGCAACTGAAGTGAAGCGTGCCGAAGAACAGTATAGCAAAGCAATCGCTACAGTAGATTCGAAGTGAGTCTGCCAAAGCGAAGCGAAGCAAGCGCTACAGTTCAAAGCCAAAGCGAAGCGAAGCAAGCGCTACAGTTCAAAGCCAAAGCGAAGCGAAGCAAGCGCTACAGTTCAAAGACAAAGCGAAGCGAAGCGAGCGCTACAGTATAAAGTCAAAGCCAGTCAGCAATTTCCTAAATAGTCACTAGGGAACTTTATTTCCCGAAGCGGCTCACTACAGAATGACTGCGAAGTGACTCAACTAAAGCGGACGCTACAACTTCAAAGCGAAGCGAGCCACAACCTACCAGAAAGCGACAGCATACTTCCCGCTCCAAATTTGAACTCCAGTTAACTGGAGATCTCCGCATTAATTACGAGATCTCCACGTGTCGAACGCGGAGAGGAGCAGAGGAGTTGACTGCCAGGCCGACAAAGCGCCGTAACAGTACTGGGTCGCTCCAGTTACTGTTGAAATTGGAACTTAGCCATTTCCGGCAAAAGTCCAAATCTGCGCATCTGAAAAGTAGCCAGCCTGTGCAAGTACTGTCGAGAGGAGGAGGGACAAGGCCACCAACCAAGCAACGGGCCTCAGCCAACCCTCCGCCTATAAATAGTGAAGGATCACAACGTGAAGAAGAAGAACACTACTTGAGCATTCGAGCGCATACAGCAAACAAACACTCCCAAGCCTTCGAGCAAATCTTCGAGTCTTTGTTTTCCAGTGTTCTCCGAGTTTCCAGTTTATCGGAACTCGTCTTCACAACCTTCACACTTAGAGTCTAAGCCCATTCCATATCCAAGCTTAGAAGAAGAGCTCTAGCCATCTTTGCACTTATTGTAAAGAGCTCTTCACAGTGTGTTCGTCAACCAAAAACCCTAAATCTGTCTGTTAGGTTTTTGAGTCGTCGTTAGGTTGTTTCGATCCAAGGCCCTTCTTTCATCGATTGAAGAAGCCTCGATCATAGAGTCTAGATCCAAGCTTGCACTTACATCGTTCGTGTAAAGCTCGATCGAAGCTAGGCTGTAAGGAGAGCCCGTAATCTCCCTGTCTGTGTTTGACTGAAGCGAGTGAAGCTTCCAGTCTTTGTTAGGTTGTGTAGTGAACCCGCAATCACTACGTCAGTCGTTTGATCCAGGCAAGTGAAGCCCAATCTCGACCAGGTTTTTGAAGGACCCGTAACCTTCAAGTTCTTGAGTGAAAAGAACAGTTGCCGTCGTGCAACAAGTGGACGTAGGAGCTTTATCTCCAAACCACTATAATTCTTGGTGTCGTATCTCTCTACCCTTATCTCTTTACTATATTCGATTATTCATTGCACGTGCATTTAAACAAACAAACTTGATTCTTTAATTACTTAGGAAAGATTTAGCTCACCAAATTCCGCACACGAGTAAAGACTCCCTCTTGATTAAGTACTCACTTCGGTCAAGCAGGCAAGCTACATACTGTAGATCTAGCTTCAGCTAGGTCTTAAGTTTCAAGCGAGCTCTTTACTTGTCACTCTGAGTTAAGGGATTTGAAGTTGAAAAACTTCAAAATACGTATTAACCCCCCCCCCCCCCTCTACGTATTTTCCTATTAACAAACCGGGACCAACAAGTGGTATCAGAGCAGCGGTTCTTTCGAGCCTCTGCTTTGCATATCCGAAGCGAGTCCCCACTCGCTTCACGTTGTCTCACTGAACCGGATCCTATTTTCCTAAGTGCATCAAAATCTCACCCACGCATACTGCATTTACTGCTGATAGTTTGCTATGTCTACATACAGTGCATCAAATCTTCCACAGTTCTCGATCGAAGGATACGAGACATGGAGTTTCCGAGTCGAGAGCTTCCTATGCTCCATCCACGACCGGATGTGGGAAGTCATAGAGGACGGACCAATCGAAATCAAGAAAGCCATATCTGTGAAAGTCCCAGCGGCTGAAGGACGCGAAGCTCATGTCAGACAAGAGTACGTCGAGAGGACAAAGATGAATATAATCCCAACGACTTCAAGATCGCCAACCTTGATAAAATTGCACGACACACGATGCAAAGCACTGTGTCTGACGCCTATCTTCAACGGATAAGGAAGTGCGCAACGGCGAAGGAAATGTGGGAAACCCTAGCCCTCATTTCTCAAGGCACAGACAAAATCAAGGAAAACAAACTTGCCGTTCAGATGCGGGAGTTTGAAAGTCTGATAATGAAGCCAGGAGAATCCATCGACGCCTTCGAGCTGAGGGTTACATCATTGCAACTCTCAACTCGCTTGGGAAGGAACTCACAGATAAGGAAGTCAACCTGAAAATTGTCCGAGCTCTCACAAGGAAGTGGCAGACTATGAAGGAGCTGTACCTAGCAACCAAGGATCTATCAAAGTTCACACCGGAGATTCTGTTTTCCGAACTCAAAGCTCATGAATTCGATCTGAATCGAATGAACCTCGACGAAGAGGATGAAGCGCCCACTACGTCAAAAGGAGTAGCTTTCAAAGCTGCCGAAGGGCCAAGCGAGCAGTCGCTAGCCAAGATGACGAGGGAAGAGTTGGAAGAACACATTGCGTTCTTATCCAAGAACTTCAACAAGATGAACTCGAGTGGGCAAGTACAAAGATTCTACAAGCAGTACAAAGGGAGGAGCACTGATGCTCGAGAAGGAAAAGGAAAGAGAGAAGAAACAACCAAGCCGATCCCGCGAGACATGATGGATGTGGAGTGTTACCACTGCCACAAAATGGGCCACTACAAATCCGATTGCCCAAAGCTCAGTGCTAAAGAGCGCGAGGAATTGAAGGCCAAGAGGGATGCTCCAAGGCGAGCGCTCGTAGCGAGTGAAGTGCCGGTCGCTACAACTGAAGATCCACCAAGCGACTCAGATGCATTCACCGATCCAAATTCCAGTGATGGTGAGGATCTTGGATTTATGGCGCTCACCGACGAAGAAACAGGAGAGGTATTCTTCTATCCTTCAATCACTTGAATTACACTAGCACACACTGTCAATGAGGAAGAACAATCCTCTACATGGAGTGAGTTGTTTGACAAGCACCAAAAATTGTCAAGCGACCACGAAGTGGTAAAACAAGCTCTGTCTCAAAGCGAGAAGGAGAACCGAAAGCTAGCCCGTGAGCTTGACGAAGTCAAACTTAATTTAAGGGCTATGACTAGTAAGTTCGAGGATCTCTTCGCTAGACATCAAAGCTTGGAGGGAAGGTATGAAACCCAGTCCACTCTAGTTGCCAACTTGAATAAAGCGTCATATGCTAGGCAGGCACTAGAGGGCTCGCTTCTGCCTTTTGGTAGGAAAGCTGGTCTTGGATATGAGGGTGGACCTCCCAAGCCGACTGTCTTTGTTGGTGCATCACACACTACACCATCAGTCACTTTGGAATTGCCCACTGCATCCAAAGCGACCACTAACAAAGACAAAGGCGAAATGGCTGAGAACCCTAAAAGGAAGCCTATAAAGATGTCTATATCTTTAAGAGCAGATCCTAAGGGCAAGCAAAGTTCAACAGTCCCTAGCACTCAACATACTAAGTCTTACCAATCCAAGGGTAAAGGGAAAACTATTGAAGCTTCTAAGTCTCAAGCCAAGACACGAGAGACAAATGATCTACCTCCTAAAAAGAGGAGTAATGTCTATGTGTCACGTTATCCGGACTGGAGATGGTCCAACCGGACTAACGTTGAGGGGGAAGAATTCGAAGCACCAAAGAGGCCGCTTCGAACTCCCAAGGTTACTCAAGCGAGTCGGGGTCAAAACCCTAGTTGGACCGCTTCGAGGAAACCAAGCGAGCCGCTTCGACAGACTAGAAACCCTAAGTCAGTCTCTAAACCCAGAGCTAATCCGAAGCGAGTCGCTTCAGGGTATAAGCAAAATGGGAAGAGCATAGGTAGGTCTAAAGCGAGCCGCTACCCCTCTTGCACACACTGTTGCACGTGTGAAACTGCTTTAAGGCAGAAGTCACAGTTTTCTAAGGTCGAGAAGCCCAAGACACAAGCTTCATCTCAAAAGAGAGTGAAGCAAGTGTGGGTACCTAAGGGAACTAACCTGCAAGGACCCAAACTGATTTGGGTACCAAAATCTGTCTAATTGCAGGTGACTCCAGTTAGTGTAAATGGAAGGAAATACACTCTAGTTGTAGTCGACGACTTCTCTCGCTACACTTGGGTTGTATTCCTTTTCAGCAAGAAGAAAACACTGACCAAACTGCCACAACTACTCGAGCTATTGTGAAAAGAATCAAGCTATTGTGACCATCCGTTCCGACAAAGGCACAGAGTTCTTGAACTCCACAATTGAAGCGTACTGCACGGAGCATGGCATAGCACATCAAACTTCTTCAGCACGCACTCCTCAGCAAAATGGAGTTGCTGAAAGAAGAAATCGAATCATCAAAGAAGCCGTTCGCACCATGATTGCAGACTCGAAGCTTCCGATGAAGTATTGGGCTGAAGCTGCCAACACGGCATGCTACACACAGAATCGGACACTTCTCAACAATCGGCACGACAAAACACCATATGAAATATGGACAGGGAGATTTCCTAACATATCTTATTTCCATATTTTTGGTTTTAGGGTCTTCATTCACAACAATGGGAAGTCGCAGTTGAAAGCTTTTGAAAGCAAAGCAGATGAAGGAGTATTCTTAGGATACTCTACGTCTAGCAAAGCCTACAGAGTGTTCAACTGTAAAACCCTAATTGTGGAGGAATCACCCCATGTCGTATTTGATGAATCTTCTTTAAGTCTTCCATAGGAACAGGCTCAAGCGAATGAAAAGGATCAAAGCAAGGAACCCTCAAATCAACTCACTTGGGATGTGCTCGATGAAGATGATGAGATCAAGGACTCAAGCGAGCAGAATCCCAAAGGAGAAGTCGAAGTTGCCCCCAAGATTCCTGAAGCTAGTGGAGGCCAAGCACCCAATCCTGTCACTTCAGTCGATGAAGCGAGCGACAAGGAAGAAGATGAAGATGAAGCTAGCGGATCAAAGCGAGCGTGGCTCAAAGATCACTCACCTAGCCAAATCATTGGAGATCCATCCAAGCGTGTAGTGACCAGAAGTCAAGTGTTCGGAGAAAGTGCCATGTTCAGTTGCTTTCTCTCCAACATTGAGCCATCGTCCGTGGAAGAAGCCCTAGCTGACTCTAACTGGGTGATCGCCATGCAAGAAGAGCTGAATCAATTCACCAGGAACGACGTATGGTATCTCGTGGACCGTCCCAAATTTCAGCATGTTATTGGCACCAAATGGGTGTTCAAGAACAAGACGGACGAGGACCACAACGTTGTGAGGAACAAGGCGCGTCTCGTTGCCAAAGGCTACTGCCAAGAAGAAGGAATCGACTTTGACGAAACCTTCGCTCCAGTGGCACGGCTTGAAGCTATAAGACTGTTTCTAGCCTATGCAGCAGCCAAGAAGTTCAAGGTCTATCAAATGGATGTGAAGAGTGCGTTTCTCAACGGCGAATTGAAGGAAGAAGTGTATGTGGAGCAGCCACCGGGTTTCGAGCAGGGAGATAAAGTGTATCGCTTGAAGAAAGCCCTGTACGGGTTGAAGCAAGCTCCCAGAGCTTGGTATGATACACTATCTCAATTCCTAGTGGAGAATGGCTTCCACAAAGGGAAAATAGATCGAACTCTATTCACTATCAATCATGGAGACGATATGCTATGGGTTCAGATCTACGTGGACGACATCATATTTGGGTCACCAAACTAGTCGCTTAGCGAGAAGTTTGGAGAGCTGATGAAGACCAAGTATGAGATGTCGATGATTGGCTTGATGAGCTGCTTTCTAGGTCTTCAAGTGAAGCAGCAGGATAATGGAATTTTCATCAATCAAGCAAAGTATACTAGAGATATGCTTGCCAAGTTTGGTGTTCAACATGCTAAAGCTGTGAAGATTCCTATGAATACCAACTGGAAGATGGAGCCAGACGAAGGAGGAAAATCTGTAAATCCCACAGATTATCGTGCCCTAATTGGGTCACTACTCTATCTCACTGCAAGCAGGCCAGATATTGCTTTTGCAGTCGGAGTCTGCGCTCGCTTCCAAAGCAACCCCAAGCACAGCCATTTTGAAGCTGCCAAGAGAATTCTTCGATATTTAAAGGGCACTGTCAATATGGGGCTGTGGTATCCAGCGGAGGACAATTTGGAGCTCACTGGATATTCCGATGCTGACTTGGAGGGTGCCGAGTTGATAGGAAATCAACGTCTGGCACGTGTCAGTTCTTGGGAAGCAAGCTAATCTCGTGGTTCTTAAAGAAGCAAACAAGCGTAGCCACTTCAACAACTGAAGCTGAGTACATGGCCGCTGGAAGCTGCTGTTCTCAAATTCTATGGCTTCGTCAGCAGTTGAAGGACTACAAAGTTGAAGCGAATGAAATTCCGATCTTCTGCGACAACAACAGTGCCATATGTATTTCGCAGAATCCAGTGCTTCACACCAGGTGCAAGCATGTGGAAATTCGACACCATTTCATTCGTGATCATGTCGAGAAGAAGGATACAAGCTCGAGAAAATCCATACCGATCTCCAGCGAGCAGATATCCTCACCAAGCCTCTAGCTGAGTCTCGATTCAATCAGCTATGCATGGAATTAGGGTTATTAGACCCTGGTGAAGAATGCTAGTTCCAGGATGCACGAAGGAGTGTTCGCTTGTTCTCTTGTGTGTCACTCGCTTCGGATCTTCACCAACTCAAGCGAGCCACTTCAAATCTCACTCGCTTGAAGAAAATGAAGTTAGGTGGAGATAGGTGGAGTATTGGAAGAAGTTCCCTACCAACTTATTGGAATTGTTAAGTATATGGTTAAGGGGAAACTAATGCTTACTCTAGGAGGAAGCTACTTCCAAAGCGAGCAAAGAATGCTGCTATCTTGAATTCTGCATCGCTTCAATTTGCCCTAGCTTGGGTCAAAGCGAGCCGACTGCAGATTCATTCTCTAGAATGTAGGAAAGCTTGAAGGTTTACCTTTTTATACAAAAGGTTGCAGGGCTGGTGACATGCTTCTGCGTAAAATACGAGATTGTCTTGTCAGAGCATTCTCATTGTCATCCTGTCCATTTCTGCTCTGAGATAAGGACTTGTACTCATCCCCCATTCGTCGTGAATAAGTACACTTACGTGATGCTCCCTTCGGGTTGTAGTAAGCTTGTGTACTTTATTCATTTTCTCCCTCATTCACTTCGATGGAGGACTCTCTAATTCGTAGAGGAAGATGAATGCCATGAAGACGAATGCCAAGAAGATGAATTACCCATCAAGTGATACCCAACAGGTGGTATAAACAAGCTTCAAAGCGAACAACAGATGCATTCATCAACAAGTGGAGTCAACAACTTGAAGTCCAAAACAAATGAAGTCTCCAACTAGTGGTATCAATCTTCTACGAAGTGAGATTGACTGGTAAGCGTTTCAATTTTAAGTACACCAAGTGAGCTGAAGCGTGCTAGAAACCTTCACTCACTACGTGGAAAATATAAAGTGAATCTGACACAAATACAAAGAGGAAAACATTCTTGTTTATCCTCGAAGTATGTAAGTCAGAAACATTTTAAAATTAAGCAAAGAAATTCAATTTCTTATTCCAGTCGCTTCAGATGGCCAAGCGAGTGCTTCGACTCAAAGCTAGCCATCGCAAGCGAGTGCGGAACAGTCACTCAAGCGAATGCCTCTCAAGCGAGTCAAGGCGTAGCGGCCCAACTCGAAGCGAGCGGGCATGAAGCGAGTATGAGCTGTCTGCACTCGAGTGCAATTTTACTTTCTGCTGTACATTTAATGCTGGTGCAGGAACGACGAAAATAACGGGCGCGTGGTTCTCACTTCAAATTTGAAGCGGGAAATGGCGAAGAAGATCCAGCCATCGAATCTCAACAGCCCCCAATCTGCAACCGTTGGATAAGCGCCGTATAAGACAACCCAATCGCAGCAGGCCACGTGGAGACGCCGAGCAAGTAGCGGTTCACTTTTACTGTGATGACGCCGGACACGTCAGATCCATCACCGCACGTCCGCCGCCTACCTACAGGATTTTCGGCGTTATTACCGTCCTACCCCTGCCACGTCAGCCAAAACCTAACTCTATATATATGAGACGAGGCAGAACTGCAGAACCTTTCACAGCCTTCTAAAATTGCCATTCTCGTGCTTAGATCTGCAATCATTCTACAACTAACGAGTCTAAACCCTTGATTGTCATTGTTAAAACCTCAGTCAAACTCTTTCAAAATCCACCATGGGCAAGAAAAAGAATACAGAGACAATGGAGCAGTTCATGACAAATGTTGGCGAGCACATAAACGTCGAGCCCCATCTCGACCCTATCGTCATAGAAAGACATGGTTTCTTCCGTAGAGCCGTGACCACGGCCAGTCTATGGAAGTTTATAACGTTGATGCCGACGAAGATTCTGGCAAAGGCAGTGGGAGAAATCCTACTGAACTTGAAGAAGGAACAAAATACTTCATCCTTCACTGATCCACAAACCAGCAAGCCGGTGGAGGTGCATATGAGTGAACTCATCGGAGTGTTCGATCTGCCAAGAGAAGGAGGAGACTCACTGTTAGATTTGGGTCTTTTGGCCGGGGTGCAGTATGGTCGATTTGCAGCCGACGGAGCAGATCCGAATTTCAAGGAAGCCAACATTCGCAAAAGTTTGAAGAACCCTTTCAATCTCATCTGCGAACTCTTTACGAAGAGCATCGCATGCTATGTCGGATCCCTCGATACACTGTCGGAGACGAAACTGATCGGCACCGCCATGATCGTCGACAGTCTCGCCGGAACGAAGTTTGACTGGCACGGGTGGTTTCTCAAGCAAATCTACGAGGCTGCTGAAGATTTTGCGTTTGTGCCAGGAACTCCAAATAAAATTCTTCGCAAGGGAAAATTGAAATTCTTTTCAAGACTGTCTGTCGCACTGGAGATGAAGTTTCCAGAGAAAATATGGCCGGATTCCGACACGACCATATACAACAAACAAACTATCTTCTACGAATACGTGGAGGAAAACCAAAATTTTGATGGATATGGGACTTCTCGAGGTGGAAGTGCCCATTGCAAGACCAGTTGCCGAAAGGCAAGCTGAAGAAGGCCAAGCGTGGCAGGTCGCTTCACCCGTGAAGCGAGCCAGGTCCAAGCGAGGCAAAAAGATGAAGCGAGTCACTTCTCTTGTCCAAGAAAGTGAGGCGGTGGAGAAGCCGCTTGAGGACATCGAAGTGACCCAATCCAAGCCTTCCCCAACCAAAGCCCAATCCCCACAACTCCAAATCACCCAGATACCAGAACCCCAAGCTTCATCAACCCAACAACCTCTCACACAGACAAAACCCCTCTCTCCCCATGAAGAAGAGTCAACATCTTCCTTTCACATTCCCACTGTCCCATTCCTCAGCACAGATGAAGCTGCTGCCTACACTACATTCACCCCACTTCAATCCCAGCCAATACAACCACCACCCACCGAAACCATTCAACCACCACTCACTGAAGCCATTCAAATTTCCGAAACCCAAGAAGCCTCATCACCTTCCCAATCCCTCTCGTCATCGGCAGCTACAGCCGATACCGCCCACACTATCGGAGAACTCCCCATCATTCCACAATTCTTACCTACTGCTCTCACCATTCAAGAGCGGGCTCTTGAACGGTATGTCAAAGAAAGAGAGCAAGCTGCAGAGAGGATCAATCTCCGCTACTCCAATGTTCCATGGAGCAACGTATTTTACACGAATATCGTCGACTTCCTGACGTATATCACCTACCATGGAACGGAGTACTTCAAAATCTTCGGACTCCTCAAAGCATTCACAGAACAAGAACTGATCCAGTTGGAGGCCAAGCTACTCAATTTCTTGGACGTAGACGACTTCCATGCCTTTCTTGAAGGGACCAGCTTCTGGGAGAAGCTGGATGCTAAAGTGAAAGAGGCCTATCCACTCGCAGTAGTGCCGAAGCGAGTACTCTCTTCCCATGAAAGGAAGCTGATCAGAGAGCATTAGGAGGAGGTGGAGTTGAAAGATGCTGAGATTGCTAGTTTCCAAAGCGAGATTACAAAGATGAGTGAAGAGATGGAGAGGAAGGCGGGGGAGGTCATCAGTCTTAGAGAAGACTTTGACAGGAAGAAAAAGGATTTGGAGGGAAAGGTCGAAGAGAAGGAGAAGTTGTTAGAAGAGAAGGAAAAGGCGCTGGAGGCGCAAGTGAAGCTAGTGGATGACAACACCAAAACAATCATTGAACTCAAGGGCTTGCTTGATGCTGAAAGAAGCCGCTTGAGGGAAGTTAATGCCAAGCTCATCACTCTTGGCAAGGAGAAAGTGGAGCTGGAGAAAGAAGTGAAGAAGTTGAAGGAAAAAGTGGAGAATAAGGAGGGAGAACTGGTGATGAAGGGAAGCGAACTACTCAGTACCGAGAAGACTCTTGATTCACTTCAAACTCAATTGAAGGAAGTCAAAGAAGAAAGTGCCATTGACAAGAGAGAACTTGAGAGTCTAAGGAGAGGTGCGCAGGCACTTGACTTGAAAAACGCTGAATTATCCACTCTACTGCAGAAAGTCAAAAGACTGAAAGAAACTCTCACTGTAAGGATCACTGCAGATGCCGAATTTCACAACTCTCTCAATCGGAGAGAGAGGAGACTTGCCGTGATGAAGGCAGAACTTGAAGCTTCCAAGGAACACTTGGAACTCACACTTCAAGAAGAAACAAAGAAAATCACCAAAGCCGTAGAAGCAGAGCTGGAGGCTCGCTTCAGAGAGGTGGAGCCACTAGAAAGAATGATGGCGTCTGTTGTTGAGAGAGAGAGAGAGTCAGTGCGAATATCTGCTCGAAGAAATAACCATCAAGACTGCTGAACTAGTGGCGCCTTCCATGAATAAAACCCAGCAGATGCTTCAGACTGTCCTTAACACAGTCAATTCTCTCCATCAAACCCTTTCCGGAAAATCATTGACCCTAACCCCTGGCAGTGATGATGCCAAAAAGGGGGAAGGACAAGTGAAGCTAGGAGGGGAAGGACATATGCAGGAAGGAGGAGCTGGAGGTTTAGGGGGAAGTAGAGTTGGTGTGGAGTTAATGCTGGAGGGAGGCAGTGGTGCCAGTGAAAAGGAGGATGTAGATGAAGCGAGGTCTCTGGGCAAGACGAAACTCACGGAGGAGGAGTTAGAGAAAAAGCCCGAAGAGCCTAGGAGGCCGCTTCAAGAAAAAGTGCTGAGTGCTTCTATTGCACGGCATCCTCCAGTGACTGTAATAACGAAGGAGGAAAAGAGGATGCAGGTGGAGAAGGATGCTGCCTTGGCGTGGGAGATGGAGCAGCTTTTTAATCTAACAAAACAATCTATTGCTGCAGGTGCTTCATCAAGCTCCCAAGCGGCCGCTACACCCAAAGCGCCCACTTTAGACGCCGCGCCAGCTTCAGCCGCCGCACTCACTTTGACTACTGCTGCAATCACTTCGCCAGCAGTCGTCCCCCCAAGTGCTGCAGAGAAAGACATGCCTCCTCCCCCACCACCAAAACAGCCTTTGAAGCGAACTACTCCGGAGACAAAAGGAGATGACCCTGCGGCCAAGCGCCAAAAGGTCAAGCAAGTAGTTGCTTCTAGGACAGAGAAAGAGGAAAGAAAGAGGAAGGAGAGAGCAGAAGGGAGAAGCGAAGGCGAGAGGAAAAGAAGGGCAGATGCAAGGCGATTACAAGTGATTGACGCACGGATTGAGGAGCAATTCAGTGAAGTAATACTTATCCAGTCTTCACTAGTGCGCAGTGCATTTATTCCTTTCATGCCAGATGAGTCCGAAGCATGCGAAGCTCAAGCCATATTTGATGCATGCGACGTGACTACAAA
This sequence comes from Thymus mandschuricus, assembly GCA_029379335.1. Classification (NCBI taxonomy): domain Eukaryota; kingdom Viridiplantae; phylum Streptophyta; class Magnoliopsida; order Lamiales; family Lamiaceae; genus Thymus; species Thymus mandschuricus. The sequence goes on from CM057077.1 coordinate 32,384,048, forward strand.
GGAGATGGTTGAGTCCGGTCGATATCCTCGCAAGGATGAACAAGATTACATTCGCAAACGACTCAATGAGAAGCGTCCATCGTGGAACAGCGAGTCGGGAGCAAAATTCAAAGAAATTATGGCTCAACTGTCGAAGAGGTCAGAGGAGGAATTGGCCAAGCGGAGGAATGAGCACCCAGATGCCAGGGAAATTGAAGAATTCATTCCGAGGGATCTGCGCGATCTGTGGCTTGAATACAAGAACCTGTTTATCAAAGCATACTACTTTTGGGAGGTAGTGCCACTTCAGGATCGTTGCTCTCGGATGAGTGCTCTCAGCAACTTCCTTTGCACGTATGATGAGAAGATGCGGAGGAAGATTTTCACCACAGCTGAACTGGCTCAGCCCAAGCCTCTGGTCGTCAAGATTCCTGCTATAAAAGAATTCCCCATGCCTTATCATCCAGGAACGGATATTCCAGATAGAGGAGTCATAGATGAAGAAGTGACTGAAGCGTTCAAGCTGGAGAGTGCATGGAGAAGGCCAAGCATTCACACAGTAGACAGCATGGAATCGAGAGTTCTATCAGCCTATGTTGATACTGCTGCTGATGAAGGAGAGAAGAAGAAGGAGGAAGAGGAAGAGGAGAAGGAGAAGGAGAATGAAGCTGCAGGAAACCTTTGAGTTTCAAGCTTCTCACTTTTGTGAACTGTTGTTCATCTATCTCACTTTTATTTTCTGTCTCTCTTGCGTCATTTACTCGCTTTGTGAATGACTTTACTTTTTGCTACAAACTCAAACAATTTAACCGAAAAAAAAGGGAAGGAACTTAAAAAAAAAAAAAAAATAAATAAATAAATAAATAAATAAATAAATAAATAAAGTATTATACAAACGAAGCTGCAAAGGAAGCAGTCGCTTGGAGTTCCCTTCACGGTTAGATAGGCTGAATTTTCTCTAAGTTTTAGCCTTTGGGTTTTGGCATCATCAAAAAGGGGGAAATTGTTGGGAATTGTTAAGGACTAAATTGTTAAGGGGGAACTACATGGGACATTTGATAAATGAATTCATTTGTTTTGATTAGATCCCAAAACCCCAAGTGTCCTATTCTCAAGCGACCCATTTTGATGCAGTTAATAGGTTAGAATTTTTCTAAGCCTACTCTGTTAGGATGGCTCTTTTATTTTGCTTAGAATAGGCTTCAAAAGTTCAAGTGAAGGCCACTCACTTGAGTGTGTTTTCCAAAGCGAAGCGGATCAAGCAACTGAAGTGAAGCGTGCCGAAGAACAGTATAGCAAAGCAATCGCTACAGTAGATTCGAAGTGAGTCTGCCAAAGCGAAGCGAAGCAAGCGCTACAGTTCAAAGCCAAAGTGAAGCGAAGCAAGCGCTACAGTTCAAAGCCAAAGCGAAGCGAAGCAAGCGCTACAGTTCAAAGCCAAAGCGAAGCGAAGCGAAGCGAGCGCTACAGTATAAAGTCAAAGCCAGTCAGCAATTTCCTAAATAGTCACTAGGGAACTTTATTTCCCGAAGTTGCTCACTACAGAATGACTGCGAAGTGACTCAACTAAAGCGGACGCTACAACTTCAAAGCGAAGCGAGCCACTACCTACCAGAAAGCGACAGCATACTTCCCGCTCCAAATTTGAACTCCAGTCAACTGGAGATCTCCGCATTAATTACGAGATCTCCACGTGTCGAACGCGGAGAGGAGCAGAGGAGTTGACTGCTAGGCCGACAAAGCGCCGTAACAGTACTGGGTCGCTCCAGTTACTGTTGAAATTGGAACTTAGCCATTTCCGGCAAAAGTCCAAATCTGCGCATCTGAAAAGTAACCAGCCAGTGCAAGTACTGTCGGAGGAGGAGGGACAAGGCCACCAACAAGCAACGGGCCTCAGCCAACCCTCCGCCTATAAATAGTGAAGGATCACAACGTGAAGAAGAAGAACACTACTTGAGCATTCGAGCGCATACAGCAAACAAACACTCCCAAGCCTTCGAGCAAATCTTCGAGTCTTTGTTTTCCAGTGTTCTCCGAGTTTCCAGTTTATCGGAACTCGTCTTCACAACCTTCACACTTAGAGTCTAAGCCCATTCCATATCCAAGCTTAGAAGAAGAGCTCTAGCCATCTTTGCACTTATTGTAAAGAGCTCTTCACAGTGTGTTCGTCAACCAAAAACCCTAAATCTGTCTGTTAGGTTTTTGAGTCGTCGTTAGGTTGTTTCGATCCAAGGCCCTTCTTTCATCGATTGAAGAAGCCTCGATCATAGAGTCTAGATCCAAGCTTGCACTTACATCGTTCGTGTAAAGCTCGATCGAAGCTAGGCTGTAAGGAGAGCCCGTAATCTCCCTGTCTGTGTTTGACTGAAGCGAGTGAAGCTTCCAGTCTTTGTTAGGTTGTGTAGTGAACCCGCAATCACTACGTCAGTCGTTTGATCCAGGCAAGTGAAGCCCGATCTCGACCAGGTTTTTGAAGGACCCGTAACCTTCAAGTTCTTGAGTGAAAAGAACAGTTGCCGTCGTGCAACAAGTGGACGTAGGAGCTTTATCTCCGAACCACTATAATTCTTGGTGTCGTATCTCTCTACCCTTATTTCTTTACTATATTCGATTATTCATTGCACGTGCATTTAAACAAACAAACTTGATTCTTTAATTACTTAGGAAAGATTTAGCTCACCAAATTCCGCACACGAGTAAAGACTCCCTCTTGATCAAGTACTCACTTCGGTCAAGCAGGCAAGCTACATACTGTAGATCTATCTTCAGCTAGGTCTTAAGTTTCAAGCGAGCTCTTTACTTGTCACTCTGAGTTAAGGGATTTGAAGTTGAAAAACTTCAAAATACATATTCACCCCCCCCCCCCCCCCCCCTCTACGTATTTTCCTATTATCAAACCGGGACCAACAGACAGGATGCATCTCATACTGCACATGTGGCTACAGTAAATGGTCCAAGGATCTTATCTGATGTTGCTGATCAAGATCCGTTCAAAGTTGAAGATGTGGAGGAAGAAGAAGATGGTCAGGACGACTATGATGATTTGATGGATGCATGGAAGAAGGCACTGATCTTGAATCAGAGCCTTACTGAGCAGGTCAAGGATCTGGAAAGGGAAAGAAATACTCTAAGATCCAAAGTTGAGTCCCTTCAAGAAAAACTCAGAAGCTGTGAGGATGGAAGAAAGGAGACTGATGGAGAATTGAGTCAGATTCAGAAGTTGATAAGGATGATGAACTCCAGTACCGAGAAGCTTGATGAAATTCTCAGACAAGGAAAAAGAGCTGCAGATAAGGAGGGTCTTGGGTTCAACAGAAACAACTATCAACATGTTGAATACCAATATCAACAAAGAGCTCAAAGACAAGACTGGAGCAAGACAGAGAGAAGAGTTGAGGGATGGAACCGAACCAATGATCATGTTGAAACTCAACCTATTGGAAGATCTGTTAGGCGTGAGGAATCGAGGCCTAAACCAACTGAAGCTTCAGTCAATGCCGAGCAGAAGTCTGGAGAGCAAGAAGCTCCAGCGGAGGTACCCAAACAAGAACACCACAAGGTACCTGAGCATAATCCTGATTCTGAAGTGTTCATTCCTCTTTGTCATTACTGTCGTAGACTTGGTCACATTAGACCAAGATGTCGGTTCTATCTTGGGGATAAGAGGCAAGAGATGATCAAATATCAGAACAGAAGGAATCAAGGCCAGGGCTATAGGGCTTATGTTGTTCATACTAGTAACAGCTCCAGAGTGGGAAACTCCTGGTACATTGACAGTGGGTGTTCTCAGCACATGACAGGTAACATGAATCTTCTTGTTAGTGTGGAAAGTTGCTCTAATGAATCTGTTGTATTTGGTGATGGTGGAAAAGGCAGAATTCGGGGAATTGGTTCACTGAATGTTCCTGGCATGCCAGTTCTAGATGGGGTTCTCTATGTTGAGGGGTTGAGAGCGAACCTAGTCAGTATTAGCCAGCTGTGTGATGAAGGAATGAGCGTAAGTTTCGGAAAAGATAGCTGTGTCATCAACAAAGGAGCAGATAAGTTTCTGGAGGCAAACAGATCAGCTGACATTTGCTACATTTTTACTCCGAAGATTACAAGCTACAGGGTTGCTTCAAAGATGAGTGAAATCTGGCATCAGAAACTTGGACACACTCACTACAGAAATATTCAGAGGCTCATTCAACTGAATGCTATTGAAGGAATTCCTAAGATCAGATTTGGTGATGTTTATTTCTGTGGACCGTGTCAACAAGGGAACACAAGAGAGTACTCCGAATCACCACAGCCAAAGTTCTTGATCTCATGCATATGGATTTGATGGGACCCATGCAAGTTGAAAGTCTAGGTGGAAAGAAATACATTCTTGTATGTGTGGATGACTTCTCCAATATGACTAGAGCTAATTTCTAGCCTATCAATAATACAATAACCGAACTAGCTAGTAGTCCGGGTCGAACCACAAGGAGTGAATGTATCGATAGACAATCAAGTAGTTCACGTAGTCTCTATCATACTATCCAAGCACATGGTCATGAGTTTGGTGTTTTATAACTAGGCAAGCATTAAGTAAATGAAATAACAAGCAAAAATAAAGGCAAGGAATGTAAAGAACAAGTAAAGGAACAAGTAAAGAAGATAAGGTTTCAAACGATTTCCGATGTGATTAGGCTAAAGATTAGGCATTTGATGTATCAAACCATTTTAATTCCTTTGAGTGGTATTATTACATAAAGCAAGCTATCTCATCCTCCCAAGACTTGATAACTAGTAGATTGAATAACATGCTTACCATTCTAAACATATTACCAACTCCTAAAAGCACAATGCCTACTAATCTAACATCAATTCACATAATTCTTTCTAGGAGCAATGCAAATCAATACTAGATAATATGAGCAAGGATTCATGCCAAGTGCTATGAATGGAAGCTTCCTAGGCATTCCATCAAACACCTTGTATGCACTCATGGTTGTCAATCATTCATGCAATTAAATCCAATCAAATCCAAGGGCAACTCAAAGGAAAGGTAGATCCACATCAAAAACCACAAAATCCTAGCCTAATTCACACCATCCATCATTTGAAACCCAAATGGATCTAGCCTAGCATGGATCTAAGCATCAAACCATGAACAATAAGCAAAAACATAATGTAAATGACAAGGAATGAAAAGTAGAGAAGAAATCTTCAACAATCTCTTCAAACTCTAAGCATAATCTTCAACATAATTTGAAAATACTAAAGAGGAAAGAGGGAAATAGCTAGGGTTCTAAAGTAGAAGTGCAAGAGTGAATTACAAGTCATAAAAGATGACAAATAAGGAAAATATCTAGCTATATATAGTTTTCCCAAGCATTGGGGCTAAATTGCAAATACTAGAAACTTAAGTTGAGAAGGTGGGGTAAAATCTGTAATTTCTGGAAAGTTAATTGAGGAGTTGACTATTTCATTTCCGGTTGACCCGTGCAATTTCCGCCCACATTTCCAGTTTGCGCGCTCTCACGGTTTTGGCTCGTTCTCTCTCGTCCGACATCGGAAAATTAATCCGCAAAGTGCTACGGCTTCCTCTTTCGACCCTCTTCGACATAGGCTAAGTCAAACTTGCCCAGAAAATTGCCACAGCACCTGAAATCAGCACGGAAACCGGGAGAAAAACGCAAAGCATATAGAAAAGGCATAAATGGTAAAAACCTATCATTTCTATTCATTTAAGCACAAATCCGAACCAAAACACGCATCGAGACGCACTCTAAAGCATGATAAATATGTGGTTATCAAACTCCCCCAAACTTAAGCCATTACTCGTCCCGACAATGGAACGAACAATCAAAGAACATAAGCACATATGGGCATGCAAGTCAAGATCATCGATGCCTCAAAGCTCACTCAATCAAACATTTTCAAACATGGAACTCCCAAGGTGCATCAAACAATCCACAACCACACAACACTCTCAACCAAGAAATCAATCACTTAAGCACAATGAAACTCCAAACCTCTCTAGATGCAAGTGTATCACTCTTTCTCTCTAGTGTATGGTATGAAATGTTTACACTCATCGAACTCATGCATGCATTGCTCTTACCATATGCTTGCCCTAAACCTCAAGATCTCCATCGCTTGGTTGTGCACTCGAACTAAGATCAATTAGGTCTTTTATTTAGGCTTGTAATGTGGGGACATTGGTTTAGGTAGGGATTTTTAGGCTAAGTGACTAAGAAATCTTCTAAGTACTTTCACCTCCTCTTTTCCACTCTAAGTGTGAATTCCTCCACCTTCTACCTTCACCATTTCACCTCTTTACACTCTTTTATACCCAAGCTTGATTGAAGCTTCTAAATATTCATGAATAACTCCCTTATGCTCTCATTCACAACTAACTTTATTCAAACTCTTTTTTTTTTCTTTTCAACTTCTCTTTTTTTTTCTCATCACTTTTTCTTTCACTTTTTCTCTATGAGAATTCCATTCTCATCTCTTTCATTTTTTTCTTTTTTCTTTTTTTTTTTCTTTTTCACTAGAGCTCATAGGAGTATATTCATCTTAAAATGATCTCTTCAATCAAACTACTCAAACCTCGCTATCTCACTTCTTCACAACCTCTCAATAGATTCCCTTAACCAACCTTCACCCCCTTTCATCCGGTTTAGCAACAAAGGCTTCAAAGGCTCAAGGGGGACAACAAAGTTAACGTTTCATTTGGTTAGTGTTTAGGGAATAATGAGGCTAACAAGTGAGGGCCTAAAATCATTTCTAAGTTCTCGTAGCACATATAGCAACCTCGAACGAGATTGAAGGCAAGTTCTAGAAGATAACAATGCAATACATGGCAAACTCTCAAGAAAGAAACATAACGTTATTAATGCAACGTTTTGGCTCAAATCTCACAAGCTTTTGTTTAGAGTTCATGTGTCTAAGATCGATCATTCCTAGTTAATCATGTTATGCAACCATTTCATGCTCAATACACACATGAGAAATCCCACAAAATATGATATCAATTTTCACTCAACTCATCATCGACATCTCTCTTGAAAGCAAAGGAATTGACAACCACACTTTGAGAACCAAGACTTCAAGTGATTCATTCGAAAGAAGTTTTTTAAAAAATTTTGCAAAATTTGCAAGTAAGCATACATTTACACACATATGAATCACTTGAATCACATTCCAACTTATTCACCCTCATCACATACCAAACTCACTCAAACACATTCATTCCTTTCAAGCATCCAAATCAAGCACAATCAACTTTATCAAGCAAATACAAGCTTATAAATCACTAAGCACACAACTTAATGAAAAACCGAAGAAAGAAACGTAGTTTAAAGTCCTTATCTTACCCCCCTCCCCCAAACTTATTTTAGAAACAAAGTCTAAAATGAGTTTGGAGGGAAGAATAATAAGGAATTTAAACTATACTCACAAAGGTCCAAGCTTTGGATGGATATCACATTCAATGCTACCCATTCCGGTACGCGCTTGATTAAGTTGAATGACCACCCTTTCTTCATGCATTGCTTCTCTTTGTCACCCCCTTCCTCCTCATGTTCCAGCCCTAATTTGACAACTTATTTACACCAAACTAACAAACAAAAAAAATTACTCAAAACTATTCTATGTTGGAGAGGGTTGAAAGAGGAATCCATACCAAAAAAACGGAATGCAATTCGGAGTTCGTATGAGGGAGAACGAGGCGAAACGGCGAGATTGCGCATAGGGGAGGAGGAGCTTTGGCGGTCAAACCCGGGTGAAAAGGGTTGACCGCCAATGAGTCACCTAAAATGGGCTAGCCATTGGCGACCGACAAAAGGGCGCCATTCCCGTTGGCGACCAACAGACGGCCGCCAAAATGGTCGTGGTCCATTCTGTCCCCGGATTTGGCCCGAGCGTTTCCGGTCCGGTCCGGGACGAAATTCGGTCCTCCCCCTACTCCCGAGTCTTAGGAACTCAACGCAATCGACGGAATCGAATTCCGACAAGTTTTGCTATTTTTTTTCGATTTTACCGCCGGACTGCGCAAAAGGAAAACTTAGACCCTCAAAATTTTTCTAAGTGTTGGAATACAAAACTTGAAAATTCTCAAAATTTTTCTAAGGCATGAAATTGCCAACTTGAAAAATCTCAAAAAATTTCTAAGGCATAAGAAAGCATCCAACACTTAGAAATTCCTTTCCAAACATATTGACCCACTTCTCAACACTTATTCGACTAAAACGACTAAACTTAAAGAAAACGAGAAAATAAAGGATACGTGTTGGGGTGCCTCCCAACGAGCGCTTGTTTAACGTCGTTAGCTCGACGATACCTCAATGTAGCTCATGGGACATCAAACGAGGTCCTCTCTTGACCTCCAAAACTTGTAAACCTCTCACGTGAAGGATCGGCAATCTTCTCTTGGAACTTCACGCCTCCTAGGTTTTTGAAACCTCCTCCTCGATATGGGAATGCATCGACAAACATTGAATGAGGTAAGTCTTCAAGCTCAAGTCCCTCATCCTTGGTTGGAATTTTCAATCCATTCTCAACTTCCGGTTCATAGAATGTCATCTCTTCTCCATCAACTCGGAAAATGAGACTTCCACCACAAACATCCAATATAGCTCGGCTTGTGGACAAGAAAGGCATACCAAGTATCAAAGGAATGTTTTGCTCCTCATCAATGTCAAGAACGAAGAAGTCCACCGGAAAGATGAACTTTCCAACCTTGATAAGCACATTGTCGACCCTTCCCCATGGAATTATGATAGAGCGATCCGCCAATTTAAGTATAGTCATGGTGGGCATAAGGGTTCCAATCTTCAAACGTTCAAAGATAGGAAGAGGCATCACGTTCACTCTTGAACCCATGTCACATAAGACCTTCTCTAGCACTTGATCACCAATTTCACAAGGAATTGTGAAATCTACAAGATCGCTTTTCTTATTGGGGAATTCTCTTCGTAGTCTAGCACTACATTCCACCGACAACTCAATGGTTATATCATCATCCATCCTCATCTTTCTCTTGTCCACATCCTCCAAGAACTTCTCATGATTTGGCATAGTTCTCAACAACTCGACCAAAGAAGAATTGATATCCAACTTCTTGAACTCTTCCAACCTACCAATGCTCATCTCTACAACTTCTTCATGAGGAGTACTCTCCACAAGATCATCTCTCTTCTCTCCCCCAAACTCATCATGATCCTCACATCTTAACCCAAGAGGAAGTGATGTATTATCCACGATACCATCATTCAACTCACTCACATCATCATTCTTCATAAAAGTTTGGGGAAAACGAGTAAGAGAGATACCTTCATCCTTCATTGAATATGGCAAATAGGGCTTTATTTCCTCTTGAGGCTCATGAATAGGCATGGAAAGTGGGGACATCAATGGAGCCTCATAACTCCAAGATTGGAGTGGATCATCTTCTACAAATTGTTGAGAAACCGAGAGAGGTTGTTGGTTGATGTGAATCACCTCTTCTTGGCCACGAATTCTTCCATTCTTTGGTCTTTGCCAAGCTCGTGTTTCCATCAATGCCTTTTTAATCTCTTCATGCTCCTTCTTGAGGTTGGTAATTTGGGAAGCAAACTCTTCATATTTATCATCCATCATGGAGGTATCTTTCCTTGAATGCACCCTTTCCATAGGCCATTGAAAAGAGTTAGAGACCATCTCTTCCAGAATCCTCATAGCTTCTTTCACATTACGATTAAGCAAACAACCTCCGGAGGTAGCATCTACAATAGTTCTCGTTTGTGAAGTCAAACCACCATAGAAGATGAAGATTTGTCGACTCTCATCTAGGCCATGTGGAGGGCATTTCCTTAAGAGCTCACGGAATCTCTCCCAACAATCAACTATCATCTCATCTTCATGTTGTGAAAACCGATAAATTTCTGAGATTAGATGTTGTACCTTGGAAGGTGGAAAGTATCTCGAGAGAAAAGCTTTGCATAGGTCTTCCCATGTTTTGATTGACTTCCCATTGAGACCTTTGAACCACTCTTTAGCTCGGTCACGAAGTGAAAATCCGAAGAGTCTCATCCGGATTGTGTCATTTGGCACTCCTTCGAGCTTGAAGGTATCACAAATTTCGAGGAATGAGTATAGATGATCATTTGGGTCCTCGGTGACTTCTCCTCCAAATTGATTTGCTTGAACCAAACGAATCAAGCCCGGTTTGAGCTCAAAGCTAGGTGCATCAACCGTGCCCCATTCTCTTCCTTGATAACTAGCCTTTGGAGGTTGGAATATCTCAATTATAGGAGGTAATTGAACCTCTTGAGTTCTCCTCCTTTGCTCTTCCATTCTTGCTTCCATAACCTCCAATTGCTTCCTAAGAACTTCCACTTCCCGATTGATTTCCACATCTTGCTCTTTGGAAGTTCTTTCTCTCTTCTCATAGTCCAAAACGAAAGATTCCACATGTTTAACCTTGGATCTATGAAGTGTGTACCTTTCAAACACACCAACAAAGAGATAAAAAATAATCCAATAAAATGCTTGAATTAACAAGCAAGATACCATCCTAACTATAAAAATAAAAACAAGCTTAGATTAGTAACAAGTGACTAAACAAACTATTGAAATGTCTATCTAATCACTCCCCGGCAACGGCGCCAAAAATTGACTAGAGCTAATTTCTAGCCTATCAATAATACAATAACCGAACTAGCTAGTAGTCCGGGTCGAACCACAAGGAGTGAATGTATCGATAGACAATCAAGTAGTTCACGTAGTCTCTATCATACTATCCAAGCACATGGTCATGAGTTTGGTGTTTTATAACTAGGCAAGCATTAAGTAAATGAAATAACAAGCAAAAATAAAGGCAAGGAATGTAAAGAACAAGTAAAGGAACAAGTAAAGAAGATAAGGTTTCAAACGATTTCCGATGTGTGATTGGTGTTTATTTGTTAGGTTTTTCGTTACATTTTCGTGTTAGTTTTCATTATGTTTTTGTGTCTTTTAGTGTGTCTTTTGGCTATGATTGTTTGTTTGGAGTTTTGGGTATCATAGGAGCAAAAGGGGAGAAATTGGAAGAAAACGGGACGAAAAGTGCACGAAGAGAAGGCAAAGCCGTGAGAAGGCAGTTCCTCATCTGGACGACCGTCCAGATTTTCTTCACAATCTGGACGACCGTCCAAATATGTGCGAAGCAGTATCCAGCAGCTCATCTGGACGACCGTCCAGATTTCACTCCACAATCTGGACGATCGTCCAAAAGTCGGCGTCCAGCTTTTCTTTCCTTATTTATCTAGGTTTTTACCTAGTATATATATATCATCCTTGTACACGAATTATAACCATCTTTTAGCATATTTTAGCTTTAGTTTTCAGATTCAAATACTTTAGTTTAGCTTTTTATTGTTCGGATCCGGATTCGTTCTTCGTTTATTGCAATTCAATTCAAGGCGTTTATTTAATTCAAGTTCTTCGTTCTTCGTCTCAATTTTCGTAAGTTCTTTTATTGCTTTCGTTTATTCGTTTTAATTGCTTGCTTTCGTTTTAGATTCGTTTTCTTAATTGCTCCGTTTTAAATTCCTTAGTTTAATTTCGTTCTTTCGATTTCAAGTTTAAAGTTTAGATTCGTTTTTCTTGCTTTCAATTTTCTTTCGTTTTTCAAAGTTTTCAAGTTAGATTAATTTGCTTTTAATTTCCAGATTTCAATTCATCATGTCTAGATTTATTTATGCTTCTTTCTTTGCTTTCGTTTCCTTCGTTGCTTTCTTTATTGCTTTCCTTTCGATTCTTGCCTAGGTAGATTTAATTGCTTTCTTCTAGTTTAATTCTTAGATTTATTTCTTGAGTTCTAGATTAGTTATTTAATTGCTTTTATTTACTTGCTTTGATTTATTTTATTTGCCTAGGATTTAAAACAAAAACCCCAAAATATTCTTTACTTGCTTTCTTAGTTTTAGGTTTACTACATAATTAATTGCCCTGTTAAGTTTTCCTTGAGATTCGATACTTTGGTTTTACTTGCTAGTGCTACGATAGGATTTCGTTCTATTGCGAACACTTTTTGGTGAAAAAAATTTTGGCGCCGTTGCCGGGGAACACTTTAGGCTTTTGATTGTGTAGTATTTTTATTTGCTTTATTTTTTATTTGTGTTTATTTCGATTTCTTATTTCTCCCACTCGGTGTGTTTAACCCTTTTGTTGAGTGTTGTTTATGCATGGTCGCCGAAGTCTTCAAAAGAATTTAGCGCCCTACGTCGACAACGTCCATCAAAGGAAAGCGATCTTAGCCGTGAAGGAGAAGGAGGAGATCGATTCTCAAGACTTTGGTTTAGTCTTGTTGTTTGCAGAGCCCGAAGCCATGGCAGCTAGAGTCATGGGCGATTTTGCTCGCCCCACATTCACAGCCACCACTTCGGCGATTGTCCTGACGGAAGCGGTCAGGAATCACGAGCTTAAACCTCACCACATGGCGTTGCTTCCATCCTACCACGGGCTGGCCAATGAGGATGCGTTGACGTTCATCCGAGAGTTTTGCACGGTGGTGCAAACTTTCCCACTCGCGGGACTCACGGAGGACACCTTGAAGATGAAGTGCTTCCCGTACACCCTCAAGGATCGAGCAAGGTCATGGTATTTGGCGCTCCCGGCCAACTCTCTCGCCACATGGAATGCGGTGTGCGAGAAGTTCATGCTAAAGTACTATCCCAACCGCAAGACTCAAGAGGTGCGGTCAAAGATTATGAATTTCTCCCAACACAACGATGAGCCATTTCACGAAGCATGGGAGAGGTTCCAAGAGCTGCTCCAACAATGCCCTCATCATCAAATGGCACCGGAGTTGCTTTGGCAATATTTCTACGACGCCCTCAACCAAACTTGCCAATTCATGGTGGATAGTTCGGCCGGAGGCAACATAGCGGTCAAGACAGCTGATGAGTTGAAGGATATTTTCGAGACGCTTGCTGCGAGTTCTCAACAAAAATCAGTTAGATCGAGGAACGTGGAGGCGAGTGCAATTTCGATGAGCCCCGACTTGAAGAAACAAATTGCCGACATGTATAGGGATCTCGAGAATTTGAAGGTCAAGCAAAGTGCACCGGCCCCGAAGGAGGAAGAGAGGAAGCCCGATCAATGCGAGATTTGTGGAGAGCTTGGACACATCAAGGAGGTGTGCCACAACATGGGGGAGTTTCAATACGAAGGAGGAGCCGAGGTCTACGCCGCTCAAGGATACCCACCTCAAGCACTACATCAAGGATTCCAAGGGGGATACAATGGACGCTACCAAAATCCGAGGCCGACACAAGGGCAAGGTAACCCCCCTACCTATCCGAATAGGCGTCCTCCACCATATAATAACCCCTATCCTCCTCCACCAAATCCCTACTACCCTCAACCTCCACCATATTATCCACCCCCTCAATACCCTCCAAATCCATATTATCCACCACCTCCATATTACCCTCCTCAACCTACTCCTACACCACCACCATCATACCCAAACTCTCGTCCTCAAGGACCTCCACAAAAGCCCCCCGCCGATGAGGATCGTTTCCAAGCACTAGATGCAAACATGAAGCGGCTCGAGGGCTATTGGCCAAATTTCGGGATCTATGCACTTAATGCAACAACCGGGGCGGATTCCGAGCCAAGGGATCCAACCACAACAAGCTAACGAGGTGCAATATCCCCCGTATGTTCCTCCTTTTTCACCGCATCAAGCCCAAGCTGTCTCGGTGTTGCGGAGCGGGAGGCACGTGGACAATGGAGTGACAATGCCACCTCAAGGAAGCATGGGAAATAGATGGGGCCCGGGTCCCCGTTGGAATGGACCGAAGACGCCGGCAGCACCTGCACATCAACACGCCCGTCCAGCAGCTAATCTGGACGGTCGTCCAGATTCTGGACGAGCGGCCAAAACGCAGGCGCCAGAACCCCGTCCAGTACCTGATCTGGACGCTCGTCCAGATTGCACAACTCGCCCAACCCAGCAGCTAATCTGGACGATCGGCCAAGTCACCCCGACTCTTCTGGCCGATCGTCCAAATCAGGAGAGCAGCGTACGGAGTCCGACGAGCCCGAGAAAGAGTCTCAACCTCTCCACAAGACGTCCAATCCTTATGTTCCTCCCATTCCTTATCCGAGTCGAGTGAAGAACAAGAAGCGGGATCAACAATTCATGGATTTGTACAAGCTTCTTTCAAAGGTGGACGTGAACTTGCCTCTCCTTGATGTCATTCGCAATGTGCCACCGTTCGTGAGGTTCGTAAAGGAGTTGACATCGAGGAAGAAGCCGTTCGATGAGATGGAGACGATTGCGGTATCGGAGGTGGCGACATCAATTATGCAACACCCTCTTCCACCTAAGCAACGAGATCCAGGTTCTTTCGTTATCACTATCTCTTTAGGTAATGGTAAGGAAGCATGTGGTATGCTAGATTTAGGTGCCGGTATTAATCTTATGCCTTATTCTATCTTTAAGCAATTAGAGTTAGGAGAACTTAAACCCACTCGCATGAGCCTTCAATTGGCGGATAGGTCTATTAGGTACCCTAGAGGTATTATTGAGGATATTCTTGTTCGCGTAGGGGGTTTGATTGTTCCCGTTGATTTTGTGGTTTTAGAGATAGGTGAGGTACAAGAAAATGGTATCGAGCACACACTTTTGCTAGGTCGTCCTTTCATGGCTACTACTAATACTTTGATTGATGTGAAGAGTGGTGTGATTAAAATGTCCGTTTTAGGAGAGGATGTCTCGTTTTCTGTGCATAAGAGTCGGCCTATGTCATCGGTCAATTTAATTGATAATTGTTCTTTCATCGATAAGGTTGATGCCTTGGCCGAGTGCTCTTTTGTGCAGGATTTTGACACCGAGGAGGTGTGTTGGGGATCCGGAGATCAAATGGAATGGGAGCGAATGGAGAGGGATATTGGAATCAAGCTACCGTTTCCACCTCAAGACCCCGAGCCCGGCTCGAAGATTCCGGAGCCTTTGGAGTTGAAAGAGCTGCCATCGCATTTAAAATATATATTTTTAGAGGGAGGAAATCAAAAACCCGTAATCATCTCTTCTTCTTTGTCTCTTGCAGAGGAAGGAGCTTTGGTGGGCATACTCAAGGAGAACAAGCTCGCTTTTGGATGGAGCTTGGCGGATATACGAGGAATTAGCCCGGCCACGTGCATGCATCGCATCAATCTCGAAGAAGGCGCCCGTCCCAAACGAGATGGACAAAGGAGGCTCAACCCAATGCTCATGGAGGTCGTGCGCAAGGAAATCTACAAGCTATTGGCGGAGGGTATTATCTATGCCATCGCCGATAGTGAGTGGGTTAGCCCGGTGCACGTCGTTCCAAAGAAGGGAGGAATCACGGTGTCAAAGAACGAGAAGGACGAGTTGGTCGCCTCGCGCCCGGTTACCGGTTGGAGGATGTGCATCGATTATCGGAAGCTCAATGCTTACACCAAAAAGGACCACTTTCCTCTCCCTTTTATTGATCAAATGCTTGATAAGTTAGCCGGGCAAGAGTTTTATTGTTTTCTAGATGGCTTGTCAGGTTACTACCAAATTGCGATAGCTCCGGAGGATCAAGCAAAGACGGCCTTCACAAGCCCTTTCGGGACCTACGCTTATAGGAGGATGCCATTTGGTCTCTGCAACGCACCGGGTACGTTCCAAAGATGCATGATGTCTATTTTTTCGGAATTTATCGGTGAGTTTGTAGAGATTTTTATGGATGATTTTTCTGTTTTCGGGTCGTCTTTCCATGATTGCTTGTTGAAAATAGAGAGAGTCCTTAAGAGATGCATTGAGAGTGGACTTACTTTGAGTTGGGAAAAGAGTCATTTTATGGTTAGAAGTGGAATTGTTCTAGGCCATGTAGTTTCGAGTAAGGGCATAGAGGTCGACAAAGCGAAAGTGGAGGTGATTGAAAAATTGCCACCACCTAGTGATGTCAAAGGTATTAGGAGTTTCCTTGGTCATGCGGGCTTTTATAGACGATTCATTAAGGATTTTTCTAAAATTAGCCAACCTCTTTGTCGTTTGCTTGCTCAAGATGTGCCTTTCCACTTTGATGAGTCTTGTATGAATGCTTTTCTCACTTTAAAAGAAAAACTCATCTCTGCTCCCGTTGTAGTCGGTCCCGATTGGTCATTACCTTTTGAGATTATGTGTGATGCGTCTAATAATGCCGTGGGGGCTGTTTTGGGTCAAAGAGTCGATAAGATGCTTCGTGTGATTTACTATGCTAGTTTAACTCTTAATCCTGCTCAAGTGAATTACACCACCACCGAACAAGAGATGCTTGCTGTTGTTTTTGCCTTAGATAAATTTAGATCTTACATCATAGGGTCTAAGGTGATTATTTATAGTGATCATGGTGCTCTTAAACATCTTTTGACTAAAGCCCAAGCAAAACCTAGGTTGATTAGATGGGTCTTATTATTGCAAGAATTTGACATTGAAATTCGTGATAGGAAAGGTAGTGATAATCTTGTGGCCGACCATCTCTCTCGCCTCGATTCACCTCCCCCTTATTTTTCTCTTGATGATATTTGTGATTCCTTTCCCTTTGAGAATGTTAATGAAGTGAGTGCTACTCCTTGGTTTGCCGATATTGCTAATTACTTGGCCGATAAGGACACTAAACCCGTCCTTAACGCTCAAGAAGAGAAAAGGTTTCTTCGTTTGTGTAGGCAATACTATTGGGAGGATCCTCACTTGTTCAAGCTTGGGAAGGATGAGGTGATTCGAAGGTGCGTTCCCGACCACGAGCAAACCGAGGTGCTGCGACATTGTCACGAGGAGCCGAGTGGAGGACATTTTGGAGGCCAAAAGACTGCTCATAAGGTGCTACAAAGTGGATTATATTGGCCTACCTTGTTCAAGGATGCTCAAGCCTTCTACCTTGCATGCGATCGTTGCCAACGCACAGGTTCTATAGGTCGCCGTAATGAGATGCCCCTTAATCCTATTATAGTGGTTGAGATTTTTGATGTGTGGGGCATCGACTTTATGGGACCATTTCCTAAATCCCATGGTTTCGAATACATTTTACTTGCCGTCGATTACGTGTCTAAGTGGGTAGAAGCAATACCCACGAAGACATGTGATTCTCACGTTGTCTTGAAGTTTGTGCAGGAAAATATCTTGTGTAGGTTTGGTTTCCCTCGTGTGATCATTAGTGATGGGGGAAAACATTTTTGCAACAAGTTGTTCGCCAAGCTCATGAAGAAGAACGCCATCACTCACAAGGTGGCGACTCCTTATCATCCACAAACCTCGGGACAAGCGGAGACGAGCAATCGACAAATCAAGGGGATTTTAGAGAAGACGGTCAAGCCATCGAGGAAGAATTGGGCCGACAAGTTGAACGACGCTCTTTGGGCATATCGCACGGCTTACAAAGGCGTGCTTGGGATGAGTCCCTATAGGCTCGTTTATGGTAAGTCGTGTCATTTGCCCGTTGAGATAGAGTTCAAGGCGTATTGGGCCCTCAAGCGCATCAATTTCGACCTCGACGATGCTCATGATCGGAGGATTTTGCAAATGGAGGAGCTCGACGAGCTAAGGAACGAAGCCTACGACAATGCCAAGATTTACAAGGACAAGGTGAAACGTCTACATGATAGACGCATAGCTTTCAAGGAGTTCAAACCCGGAATGAAGGTACTTCTCTTTCACTCTCGTCTTCGATTATTTCCGGGTAAGCTTAAGTCTAGGTGGGGAGGTCCATACACGGTGGTGCAAGTTTTCCCCCATGGTGCGGTAGAAATCAAGAACGAGGATTCGGGATACATCTTCTCGGTCAACGGGCAACGATTGAAGCCGTACATCGAAGGGTCGACATTGCCTCAAACGGTGGAGACGATTCTCATATCCGACCCCCCACTCTCCTCTTGAGTTTTTGGTACGTCAAGCTAATGACGATAAACGAGCGCTTGGTGGGAGGCAACCCACGTAAAAAATATAAAAATTTTAGATTTAGTATTTATCGTTGTATTTCTTATTAATATTTGATTTTTCGTGTTAGTTTGAGTGTCTTTTTGCAGGAATAGGCGTCGACTATCAGCAGCTAATCTGGACGATCGTCCAGATTCCTTAAGGATTCTGGACGACCGTCCAGAACTGAGCGAACCAGGTTTTGGCAGTAGCTAATCTGGACGACCGGCCAGATTCTTTACGAATCTGGACGATCGTCCAGAATTTCGTGGGCCCCACTCCTTTGCCAAGTCAAACTCGATTTCAGCCCATTATTTTTAACCTATCTCTTCTCCTTCACCTCTCTTTTCTCTTCTCTTGTTTTTTCCCACAGCTCACACATCAGCACCTCCCGCCGCCGTCCAGAAATCACCGCCGCTGCACCTTCGCCGCCGTCAGCACACCACCGTTAGCCACCTGCACCTTCGCCGCTGTCAGTCCTGCCGCCGTTCAGCCACCCGCGCCGCGCCGATAGCACCAAGCCGACGTCGTCCGTTTCAGTCACCACCGCGCCGCCGTCGCTCAGCCGTCACCGCGCTCGGCCAGAATTACCGCGCTCGGCCAGATTCTCCGCGACCGGCCAAATTTTTGGACGACCGTCCAGAATTCAAGCTGAATCTGGACGACCGTCCAGATTGGAGGCTGCCCCGTTTTTCACTTTCGTGGTTCCTGCTCCGTTCGTGTGCCATCCTTCCTCAAACCACTTCACATCATCACCATGAATCGTACTCCCTACATTGTGAGTCTCGATCGCCACTCACCGGGTGACAACGAGCAACAGTACGGGCGTCGTGAACGAGTTCCTTTCGAAACCGATAGGTACGCGACTACTAATCTCTACCTTCGTTTGAAAAATCTTGATATACGCCCTCCTAGGCATTATGATATGGATTTTTTGAGGCGTTTGTCTATTTTTCCGACTATTCGCGAATATGCTCTTCGACTAGGATTAATGAGATGTATGTCTAGACAATGGGAGGCGCATGATAGTTTGTGTCTAGAGATGTGTAGTAGTTTTCGTTTATCTAGACGTGGTAATGAGGTTGTGATGGAATGCACCTTTCGTGGTATTTTGTGTGAAGTTTCTAAGGAAACGATGAAATCAGTATTTGGTTTTCGTGCTAACCCAAATATCTCTGATTGTGTGCCTGCTGATTTCAACGTTAATGAGGCTTGGATGGAATTGACGGGTGTTAATAATTTTAGAACTTCGGGTGTGTCTAGTTCCTTTTTACGCGATGATGCTTTGATTATACTCCATCGCTTCATATCTAACATGGTCTCCGGTAAAAAGGAGGCCAGTAAGGTAACGGGCATGGAGGTCTATTTGCTTTGGTGTGCTAGGTACAATCGGAAGGTGTGTTTGGCCCCATTCATATGGACGCAGCTCTCACACGTGCAGTCGAAGAACGGCGCCCATCCCACTCTTGGATACATCGCGACGGCCCTTGCTCGTCACTTTGGCGTAGATATTTCAGAGGCCGGAGGGTTGGTGCAAAGTGTGGAGATGTCATCCACGGAGTTGATCAATGCTCGCTTGATGAGGAGTCCAACCGAGTTCACTCGAGTTGAGGATCGAGCTTCTGTTCGTGCTTACTATTCTGATGCGCGTCGTGTTCGAAGAGCCGGGCAAGATGCCGAGCACCACATGGAGGAAGATGCTGAGCAACAAGAAGAGGGAGAAGGAGAGGAAGAAGAGGTGGAAGTGGAAAACGAGGACGATGGGAATGGAGACGAGGAGGAGCAGCAGCATGTTCCGGACGATGATGAGCGCATTATTCACTACTACACTTCAAGAGATCGCGTCCGAGCTCGCCAGGCCATGGAGGCCGAGATTCCTCCATATTGGGCTGATTTTCAACAAGGGATGTTTGCTCGTTTCGATTCCATGTCCACCCAAATGACGGGATTGTCTAACCAAATGGCGGGTTTGTCTACACACGTGTCTGGTTTGGATAGGAGGGTGTCGAACATCGAGGGCCATTTGATGAGGTACACCGACTTCTCCATTGGCTCCACCTCCGCTCCACCAAACCCGGATGATCCCCGTTATTGGTCTCCCCACGATCCACGTTGGCAAGACCCACGGTTTGGAGGTCCATTCAATTGATCATAGTCATGTTTGTGTCTTTTATTTTTGTTTGAGTCTTTTATTGTTTTCTTTTTATTTTGTTCTATTTTACGCTTTGGTATTTTGTTTTGTGTTTGTTTTGTAGGTACTCACTTGGAACCTTCTCTGGATTTCGAGTGTGTTGTTTGTCTTCATGCGATAAGTTTTTCTATTCCTTTCCTTTTTATTTTCTCGCAATGGGGACATTGCTTGATTTTAAGTGTGGGGGGGGGGGGGGTCTTCGAACTTTTGGCATGAAGTTTTTATCTTTGTTGAGTCATTAGGAGTTAATTGAGTCGTTGAGTCAAATGAGCATGTGATGATAGTATTGTGGACTTGGCCAATGATAGAGAATTGTTGATTTTTGGAAAAATTCATGATCTTTATTATGCATGGAACCTTGGCAAAGTGACGCATTTTATTCGATGAATTTGATGTATGCTATGATATCGGGAACTAGATAGTTTGAACCCGTGAGATTTGAGCTCTTTGTGCATATTTATGCCTATTCTTGATTGAGTGATCATGCTTGCTTCGTTGTTTCTAGAACTTGCCTTGTTTCTCCATCAAGACCTTAGTATATTTACGAACTAGGAAATGATCTTAGGCCATTCTTTCGTAGCCACATGATTCCTATACACTAACCTTGTTCATAATCCTTTGTTTACCCCTTTTGAGCCTTTATTAGCCGTTCTTTGTGAAACCGGATGATAGGAGGTTTGGATGATTATGGGTATCCTTAGTTGTAGTTGGTGATATGGAAGGAGAAAATTTGAAAATACTTGTTGTGGTGTAGAAGGAGAGAAAGAAAAGAAATTTGAGATGCTTGTTTAAGTGTAGTTAGCTATCCCTATAAGCTTAGAAAAAAAAAAAAAAAAAAAAAAAGAGAAAAAAATAGACCCTTTGTTCAAATTAGAAAGAACATGTATTAGTTGAGCTCTAGAGAGAAAAAAAAAAAAAAAAAAAAATATAAGCATAAGGGGATAGTTAGCTTTGATTTGTATAGTTTAGCATCTTTGAGTTTGTATTTGGTGTGTTGGAGGGTAGAAGATGGAGATTAAAATCCATACTTTGGTTGGAGTTGAAAAAGAGGTTGATGATTTAGAGCATTTTGAGTCACTTAGCCTATATATTCCCTACCTTAACCAATGTCCCTACATTACAAGCTTATATAAAGACCTTTTTGATCCTTGTTTGTAGATATTACATTAGGTGGAGATGTTGAGATTAAAGGCAAGCTTATGGTAAACATGTTGCATTGCATTGATGTTGAGTGAACCTTCTTGATGTGCATTATATTACATCTTTTCTTTGAGAGAGTTGAGTGTTCACTTTCATATACAAAATTTCACATGTTTGGGAGTGTTCTTTGATGGATTAGCATACTTTGAATTAGTTGAGTAGATTGTGTTGATTGATGCTAAGGTTGTGTGCATAATTTTGATCATGAACATGAGAGTTGTTTTTGAAAAGCTTTGAGGCCAATATAGTTCACGATACTTGAGTCTATTGTTTGTTTTGTTTTGCTTGAGGACAAGCAAAGATCTAAGTGTGGGGGAGTTTGATTGGTGTTTATTTGTTAGGTTTTTCGTTACATTTTCGTGTTAGTTTTCATTATGTTTTTGTGTCTTTTAGTGTGTCTTTTGGCTATGATTGTTTGTTTGGAGTTTTGGGTATCATACACTATGCCAAATTCTGTCATAGGTAACACTGCATACATAACGGTATTTTCACTGAACCGTTATGTATGTGAACACTTTTTAAATAGATAACGGTTGCCGTTATGTATGTGAGTGTAGCTTTAATCAATCATAACGATCATGAACGGAGTGTTATCTATAATCACTACTATACTTAACAGTTTAGTAAGAACCGTTATGTATTGAAGTGTTATGTTTAGTCTTAATAACAGTTTATAAAAAGCGATAACAATATACTGTTACTAATAATATTTAAAACTTTAAAAAAATTACCAATAATTAATATTAAAATTTTTACTTAAATTTACTTTCACCCAAACTCAAAAATCAGAAAAACTTCCCCTAGGGCCTAGGGCTCGTCGGAGAAACGACGTCATTCTCGAGATTCCGAGGAAGTTCAGACGCCGCCGCGGACTCTAGATCGGAGGCGCCTGCACCGCGCTGAAGCCATGGATGTCGGTGGCTCTGTTCCTGCTGCGGGAGAGGTTCAAGGGGGAATCGAAGTGGAGATTCTACTTCGATGTTCTTCCCCAGGAACCGATTCAACTATATTCTGGTGATTTGTTGTTACTTCTGGGTTTCGATTTCTTCAATTTTGAATTTTTTTCCCTAAAATTTTCATAAGTTATGCTTTGTTTTCCAGTCCGCCGCGGCTACACCGTCCGCGCCACCGTTTAGGATCTAGGTTTTGCTTCACTTGTTCGGAGTTCGCTGATTTCTCGATCCTTTTGCTTACTGTTGATTGTTGTCTGATAATTTAGGGTTTGAGAGAGAAACGAAACACTTGGAAGCCATTGAAGGAGAAGACTCCCGCCTCTGCCTATTTCAGATCGATTTGCTCGATTATGACTCCATCGCCGCTGCGATCGGCAGCGTTGCCGGCGTCTTCCACCTCGCTTCCCTCTGTACTACGATCGAGTCGAAGATCCTCAGGTTTTTTCGCTAAATGAGTGCGATTTCTACTGCCTATTTTTCTTCGATTACTTTCATGGCGTGTGATTATTGTATAAATTAACCGCAATTATCACGATTATTTGATTGAACCCATTTAGTTCACTGTACATACCGCACTTGAAATGAAAAAAAATGAATTTCGGACTAGGAAAAGTGTGAATTTTAGTTCATCTAGTAGTAGCATTGATTATCTTTGAATTTGAACTGCATCTGTTCAATCCATTTAGTCGAGTGTAGTTCGACTGGCCTCGTGATTTTCCTTTCTTCCTGTGCGTGTAGAGGTCGAAATGTGAGTTTAATCCTCTGAATTCAGTCATTTGCCTCTGTGTTGTGTTTGCTATGGAATTCAATTGATTTGAGGAATTGATTTTGTAGAGAGATAGAGAGAGATCAACAAGATGATGTCGGAGGATTTTCGTGAAAGAGGTGGCGAAGCTTCTGCCGCTGCTGGAGCTCTTAAATTATATACCTCTGACCTCTTAAATTATATGACATGGAAGACATTGTGTCTGATTTTAACTGTGTCCAATGTAATAATCTATCTACGCATAGGACTGGGAACGGAATACTTTAGGATTCTACTCCAGAGCAATTGTGGTGTGAGTGTGCTGGATTCTACGAGGCTCATACTTGTCACTCACGGTCTCCCTCAAACCGATTTGGAGGTATTTAAGTCATAAGTTCTCTGCATTTGCATTAACCTTTGCAAAAGTTAATGATCAATATAATGACCCGATTCATTTGCATTCGACACACTTCTCCTTTAGCAAGGCGCATATCCTTTTTCCGCCGATGGACCTATGAACATGCTTGGGATGATACAGGTTCTACATTTCCTTACATTCCTACTGGCTAATGACTGAAGATTTTTGTAAAATGAGACGTTCTTGAATTCTTTTATACTACGGAACAGGCGCAGAAAACTGCAGAGCTACTTCTTGATGTCAAAGTGAGAACTATAGTCAGCAGCAGTGCAAGAACATCAGTTGAGACTGCAAATGCGATCTCCAAAGTAAGATTGTTTCCTTTTCTGAATATGAAAAAACATAGGTTCACATTTGAGGTTTGTGTAATATATGATGTTTATTAGGTTCAAGAAGCTGCAGACTGCTTGGGAGCCGACTGTTCGCTACGCTATGTGGAAACGAAGCAAATACCTAACCTCGATGTTGAGAACATTCTTAAGCAGACAAAACAAGTACTAAGAAACTCTTTACACTATACACTACTTTTCGGTTGAGGCGAGGAGAACTTAAGCTGTATGTCAATTGCACAGGACTTGACTAGGTTTTCTACTCTCGAAGCCGGCTGGTTGAGAGGCTTTGAGGACGACGTAGCACAGGAGCTATGGGAGCGATCAGGGGCAGCATGGGAAAGCTTGGTGGATGAAGTCTCAAAGGGAGCAGATGGTGAAGAAAATGTAATAGTTGCAGTAGGGCATCCGGCTCTCAACATTGCAGTCATGGGGCATTGCTTGAACCTCACCAAGGAATGGAAATCAAATGTAGTAGGTACACAGGTGATTTCTAAGAACAAATTATCAAGCTCCGATTCAGATGGTGCTGGTAAAAATTCAGGTTAGTTACTTCATTGAACTAAATCCTAAGTGTTTCTTTATTATATTTTTGCTATCTTGGACGAGGATTTCTCTCGTTGATTTCTTGCCACTTGCCATGGTAGTCTTGTGTCTCCATAGAGATTAATTTACCTTAAAGAGAGGAAAGATTTTTTCACATAACATGTTTTGTTGGTATGCTGCAGAAAAGGGCTCTCAATTTCCTAATACGAAGACCGATGTAAGATACTTTTTTTAAAATTGTATCAACATTCAAATGTCTATGCACTCTATTATGTTTTTGTCTGAACTACAGGACGAGAAGACTAATCAAAATCTGAAGAATGTGTCTTAACTCTGCCCTTTGTTATTTATTTGATGCTTATAAATGCTTTGACATGCTTTTGTGTGATTTTTTTCTTGTAGTAACAGTGTCAGAGAATTCGAAGAAGTCATTGCAGGTATCGAAGCAACGAAGAATTGTTTGTAGGTGACAAAGAAGCATGAATAGGATTTTAGGCTGCGAAAAAAGATATATTCGTGTATTAGGTTCTCTTGAAACATTTATAGATGTTGATAGAACATTTTATTATCTTTTGACTATGTTTGAATTATTTATATTTTAATAAATGTATCATTTTTATTTATTTTAATGAGTATAAGAAAAATTAATAACAGTTCAAAACCGTTATTAAAAACAACCAAAGATAACGCTTCATAACCGTAATGTAAGGACCACAAACCGTAATGATTGTTGACCATATATAGCGGACAATATATAAATTAATAACAGTTGCAAACCGTTATTAAAAGTTACTAAACATAACGGTAAATTAGTGTTATGTATTGAATTTCTAACTGTTATGATAGACTCACATAGATAACGGTATAGAAGCGTTATGTATGAGGGTGACTTTTTATAACACCAGTATTCTTAACAGTTTCCTTTTGCACATAGATAACGCAAATTTTGCGTTATGTATGAACTTTTTTGGCATAGTGATAGGAGCAAAAGGGGAGAAATTGGAAGAAAACGGGACGAAAAGTGCACGAAGAGAAGGCAAAGCCGTGAGAAGGCAGTTCCTCATCTGGACGACCGTCCAGATTTTCTTCACAATCTGGACGACCGTCCAAATATGTGCGAAGCAGTATCCAGCAGCTCATCTGGACGACCGTCCAGATTTCACTCCACAATCTGGACGATCGTCCAAAAGTCGGCGTCCAGCTTTTCTTTCCTTATTTATCTAGGTTTTTACCTAGTATATATATATCATCCTTGTACACGAATTATAACCATCTTTTAGCATATTTTAGCTTTAGTTTTCAGATTCAAATACTTTAGTTTAGCTTTTTATTGTTCGGATCCGGATTCGTTCTTCGTTTATTGCAATTCAATTCAAGGCGTTTATTTAATTCAAGTTCTTCGTTCTTCGTCTCAATTTTCGTAAGTTCTTTTATTGCTTTCGTTTATTCGTTTTAATTGCTTGCTTTCGTTTTAGATTCGTTTTCTTAATTGCTCCGTTTTAAATTCCTTAGTTTAATTTCGTTCTTTCGATTTCAAGTTTAAAGTTTAGATTCGTTTTTCTTGCTTTCAATTTTCTTTTGTTTTTCAAAGTTTTCAAGTTAGATTAATTTGCTTTTAATTTCCAGATTTCAATTCATCATGTCTAGATTTATTTATGCTTCTTTCTTTGCTTTCGTTTCCTTCGTTGCTTTCTTTATTGCTTTCCTTTCGATTCTTGCCTAGGTAGATTTAATTGCTTTCTTCTAGTTTAATTCTTAGATTTATTTCTTGAGTTCTAGATTAGTTATTTAATTGCTTTTATTTACTTGCTTTGATTTATTTTATTTGCCTAGGATTTAAAACAAAAACCCCAAAATATTCTTTACTTGCTTTCTTAGTTTTAGGTTTACTACATAATTAATTGCCCTGTTAAGTTTTCCTTGAGATTCGATACTTTGGTTTTACTTGCTAGTGCTACGATAGGATTTCGTTCTATTGCGAACACTTTTTGGTGAAACAATGTGATTAGGCTAAAGATTAGGCATTTGATGTATCAAACCATTTTAATTCCTTTGAGTGGCATTATTACATAAAGAAAGCTATCTCATCCTCCCAAGACTTGATAACTAGTAGATTGAATAACATGCTTACCATTCTAAACATATTACCAACTCCTAAAAGCACAATGCCTACTAATCTAACATCAATTCACATAATTCTTTCTAGGAGCAATGCAAATCAATACTAGATAATATGAGCAAGGATTCATGCCAAGTGCTATGAATGGAAGCTTCCTAGGCATTCCATCAAACACCTTGTATGCACTCATGGTTGTCAATCATTCATGCAATTAAATCCAATCAAATCCAAGGGCAACTCAAAGGAAAGGTAGATCCACATCAAAAACCACAAAATCCTAGCCTAATTCACACCATCCATCATTTGAAACCCAAATGGATCTAGCCTAGCATGGATCTAAGCATCAAACCATGAACAATAAGCAAAAACATAATGTAAATGACAAGGAATGAAAAGTAGAGAAGAAATCTTCAACAATCTCTTCAAACTCTAAGCATAATCTTCAACATAATTTGAAAATACTAAAGAGGAAAGAGGGAAATAGCTAGGGTTCTAAAGTAGAAGTGCAAGAGTGAATTACAAGTCATAAAAGATGACAAATAAGGAAAATATCTAGCTATATATAGTTTTCCCAAGCATTGGGGCTAAATTGCAAATACTAGAAACTTAAGTTGAGAAGGTGGGGTAAAATCTGTAATTTCTGGAAAGTTAATTGAGGAGTTGACTATTTCATTTCCGGTTGACCCGTGCAATTTCCGCCCACATTTCCAGTTTGCGCGCTCTCACGGTTTTGGCTCGTTCTCTCTCGTCCGACATCGGAAAATTAATCCGCAAAGTGCTACGGCTTCCTCTTTCGACCCTCTTCGACATAGGCTAAGTCAAACTTGCCCAGAAAATTGCCACAGCACCTGAAATCAGCACGGAAACCGGGAGAAAAACGCAAAGCATATAGAAAAGGCATAAATGGTAAAAACCTATCATTTCTATTCATTTAAGCACAAATCCGAACCAAAACACGCATCGAGACGCACTCTAAAGCATGCTAAATATGTGGTTATCACAATACACTTGGGTGGAATTCTTAAGAGAAAAATCAGACACATTCGAGGCGTTCAGAGTTTTGTGTCTAAGGCTGGAAGTAGAAAAGGAGAGTAAACTCAAGGCCATCAGAAGTGATCATGGACGTGAGTTTGAGAATCAGGAATTTATGGAATTCTGCCAATCTAAAGGGATCAGACACGAATTCTCAGCTCCTATCACACCCACACAATGGCGTGGTTGAAAGGAAAAACAGGACCTTGCAGAGTACAACCAGAACTATGATAAAGGCTAAGGAGAGTGCCCTTAGACTCTGGGCTGAAGCATTTGAGACGGCCTGCTACATTTGCAATAGAGTGTACCATAGGCCACAAACTGAGGTTACTGCCTATGAGATCTGGCGAGGAAGAAAGCCAAATGTGAAGCATCTTCACATTTTTGGTGCTCGATGCTTTGTGGTAAATAACAGAGTGCAAAGGAAGAAACTTGATGACAAGGGAATAGAGGGAATCTTTGTAGGCTATTCCAGAAACAGCCGTGCTTACAGAGTGTACTTGAAGAATCAAAGCACAATTATTGAATCAATCAATGTTACTTTTGATGATTCATTGGAAGGCGAAGCAAATACTGAAGAAGAGAATCTGATTACTAGTACTGCAGAGAGTTCTCAGAGTTTTAGTAGAGAGAAGGATGTCAAAGTATAGGAGATAACACTGGAGGGTACTCAAGATGGTACTCCAACTGGCACTCCTGACATTGCTGAAACGAGAGTCCATAAGAATCACTCAGCTTCAGATGTGATTGGGAATATTAATGATGGGATACAGACCAGGAAGAGAGAGATAGACTTCAAGAAGTTGGTTTCCCACATAGCAACGGTGTGTTTTGTCTCAAAGATTGAGCCCAAGAACGTTAATGATGCGTTTCATGATGAAAACTGGATAGCTGCCATGCAGGGGGAACTGTTGGAATTTCAGCGCTGCCATGTATGGTATCTAACATCACTTCCCAAAGGTGCTAATGTGATTGGGACAAAGTGGATATTCAAGAATAAGACAGATGAGCAAGGAAACATCACTCGTAATAAAGCTAGATTGGTTGCTCAAGGATACTCTCAAGAGGAAGGCATTGACTACGGGGAGACTTTTGCTCCGGTTACCTGATTGGAATCGGTGTGATTCTTGATGGGGATGGCCAGCAGCTTGGATTTCAAGCTATACCAGATGGACGTCAAAAGTGCCTTTCTGAATGGAAATTTGGAAGAGGAGGTATATGTCAAGCAACCGAAGGGTTTTGAAGACCCCGAGCACCCAGATCACGTGTACAGACTGAACAAGGCTCTATACGGATTGAAGCAAGCCCCCAGAGCTTGGTACAACACGTTGGCTGAGTTTCTTCTCAAGAAGGGATATGTGCGAGGTAGTGCTGACAAGACATTGTTCGTTAAGCAGCAAAGCGGTCACATATTTATTGTTCAGGTATATGTTGATGATCTTGTCTTCGGCTCTAAGTCAGAAACTCTTGTGAATGAATTTGTGAAATTGATGACTTCTGAATTTAAGATGAGTATGTTTGGAGAACAGAAGTTCTTTTTGGGACTTCAAGTCAAGCAGTGTGAAGATGACATTTTTGTGAGTCAGGAGAAGTATGCTGAAAATCTGGTGAAATAGTTTGGCATGGAGAGTTCCAAGGCGAAGAGGACACCAATGGGTACATCAGTCAAACTGACTCAAGAAGGAGAGGGCAAACCGGTGGAACAAACAGTGTACAGAAGTATGATTGGTAGTCTGCTGTACCTAACCGCCAGTCGACCGGATATTGCTTACAGTGTCGGGGTCTGCTCGCAATTTCAATCAAACCCTAAGGAGAGTCATCACAAAGCTGTGAAGAACATTATAAAGTATGTCAAAGGAACGTGCAAGATTGGCATATGGTTTGGTAAGGGAAGTTCTCTGAAGTTGATCGAATACAGTGATGCAGATTGGGCTGGCAATCCAAATGATCGTAAGAGTACTACTGGAGGATGTTTTTTCTTGGGAGAAAATCTAATCTCTTGGCATAGCAAGAAGCAGAATTGTGTTTCTCTGTCTTCAACTGAAGCAGAATATATAGCAGCTGGGAGTGCATATACACAATTGATCTGGATGACAAAGATGTTGTATGATTATGGGATTGATGAAAAGGAGTATGTCTTGTTTTGTGACAATATTGGGGCTATTAATCTGTCTAAAAATCCTGTCAGTCATTCAAAGGCCAAACACATAGAGATCAGGCACCATTTTATAAGAGATCATGTTGAGAACAAGACTTTATCTCTTCAACATGTTTCTACTCGAGTGCAAGTGGCGGATATATTCACCAAACCTTTAGATGGAGAAAGGTTTGAAGCTCTTCGAAAGTCACTTGCGATGTGTATAATCTGAGCTGCTCAAATTATGTTTATTTGATTTCTTCAGTTGTTTGAATTCATGTAGTGATGGGTTATGTTATGTTTGGTGTTACCCTTTGGGTACTTGTCTGACGTGGAGTTTTTGTCAGTTGAAAAAAGGGGCTATTCATCTGCGCGCCCTTTTGGTTCTTCTGTTGCTCTTTGGAATTTGAACCGGCATTCGCTTATTGCAGAGTTTTCTTCTCTGCTACTCAATTGTGCTAGGGTTTTCTCTGATTTCCTAATTTTCTCCGCCAGAAATTATTCTTCCGGTCGTCTCTCTCGCCGTTTCTTCGCCGGATATCTATTTTGTGTTGCATCCATGGTTTCCTTCAAGCTATCAGAGGGGATTGACCTATCATCTCTGTTCGCGGCCTGCGAGCCTGTTCCCCAAATTTTGCTTCTACCATGGTATGGTGCGGGGCTTGTCAAGGATACTGCTCCTTCGTCTCCTCCAAATATTTTTGTTCCTCCATCTCCTTCCCGAGATGAGGTCACGAAAGAGCCTCTCCAGCCATTATTTGGTGATGATTTTGTTCCTCCTCTGTCAGAAACCACTCCTAGGGTTTCTGTTTTAGCTTCTTCGGTGGAGCCACCACCCAGAAAGAAGAAGATCAAACAGGTGGCAAGGAAGAACAAGTCCCCTCCTCCTCCGCCGCCCCCTGTTGGCGTCGCCCGAAGGACGAGATCTCAAGCTCGTGCACCTCTCGGTGTCTCTGGTTCTTCCACGAATCGGAAGAGGAAGGCCTCTTCTCCTTCTTTTGGTCAGGATAAGAAGAAGTCTGTCAAGGGCAAAGGCAAGAAGCCCGTGATTGATTTGGACTCGGAGTCTGATGCCGAGGTCCCCATCCCTAGCGACTCAGATGAGGAAGATCATGTTCCTTTCTCTTCGAAAGGTACGGATGCTCCTTCCCTGCCTGCGGGTTATGAGTTCATGCCTATTTTTCGCAATGCTACCTTTGCGAAATTTTGGGATATCAACAAAGAGAAGATTATTGTTGTGGACAAGCCTGCCAGGATCTTTGATTTGCAAAGGGCAGGGGTTTTTGAGTGTATCTTTGAGGCCAAACTGTTAACCACTTTGGCTGAGGAATTTTGTTGGGTGAAAGATGTGATCATGGAGTTTTACTCCAATTTGAGCCTGTCATTGTTTGATATTAAGTCTCCCGACTATCATCATGGCTTTGTTAGAGGGATATATTTCAATTGTCGCCGGCTAAGTGGTCTGCTAAGGCTAAGAGGCTTAGGGCCTCCTCTCTTGCTCCTAAATACAAGGCTTTGTACTATATTGCAAATCGGAATTGGGTGCCAACCACTCACAAGACTTATGTGAATCTATCTCTGGCGACTCTGCTGTATAAGGTTGGGAATGGACTTCCAGTGTCCTTTGGAAGGCTGGTATTTGAAGCTCTTGCTGAGCATGCCGAGAAGGTGGTCTCCGCCAATAAGGCCATCTGCTTTCCCAGGTTTTTGTATGCCTACATTTTTAAGTATGTGGAATTCGAAATTCCTGAAGGTGCCAAGGAACCTGCAGCAGCATTTATGAGGTTCACTAAGGCTCAGACCGGTGTGGCGCCTGAGTCTCCTCCTTTCAGCTCAAAGGCAGAAAAGGCATCTTCTTCCTCGATGCCTCATGAAGAGAATGTTGATGATATTCAGCTGCCTTTTGGTCCTGCCCCTCCTCATTATGAACCAGCAATATCTAAGCTCATGTTCCAAGCTATCTCTTTGGAATATGAATGCACCTGTGAGCAGATTCGGTTGCTGTTGAAGAAGAAAAAGGAGATTGAGGATCTACTTATCTTGGCTGGTGGTACACTGCAAGGGGGAGCTGCTGGTGCTCCTGCTCCTGAGCTGATGCTGCGGTTGGTGCAGAAGAAGATGAGGCTGTTGATGCAGAGGTTGATGCGGACCAGCCTTAGCTTGGCATTTCATGTCTGCATTCAAGGGGGAGTATAGGTTGGTTTTTATGTTTTTTCTGCTCTGATGATTCGATTGGGTTGTTATACATTTTATTCTGGTTGGATGGCTGGTTGAACAAGTTTTTTTGTTAACTCTGCTGATGGATGGTCAAACAGTCTTTGGTCTGTAATAGTAAATAGGCATGTGCTGATGGTGCTTGGATTTCTGTTGAAGCATGTTGGTATCAGCTGGTTTTCTGTGATTATGATGGGTTTTCTGTGATGTCATCTGTGGTGTTCTAAGTGGTGTTATGCAGTGCGTATATATTTCTCTCTATGTGTGAGTATTCTAGTTCGGGTGAGCTCGGCTAGTACTACATATTAGAGAGTGCTTGCAGCAAGGGGGAGTCATTCTGCACTATGCATTTGAGTATGGTTATGTGGGTGCGCTCCTTGCCTACTTAATTTTGCATTGGGTGCTTTGTATCTTGGAGGAGTTGTGTGAGTTGTGTGTGTGCGTGTGATTGCATACATAAAATGTCAAGGGGGAGATTGTTGCTGCATAGATTGCATGGTTCGTTTATTTATGGCATGAATTATGTATGCAAGGAATGGTTCGAATGTCACGACCCGGCTCCGCTAAGACTAGCCAGGCGAGGTCGCGACTCAAGAAAAAGGGAATGAAATAAAACAAACGACATAAAGTGAAACGACGTGAAGACATAGCCTTAGATTAAGTCGAACTCTCCATCATTCGTCGAGAATGAATGGAGGGAAAATGTTATCCTACGATAGGAAGTACAACGTGAAATACGCGGAAGCACTGTTTCAAAAGAAGTCATTGTCTACGATAGGGCCAATACATTGCAACGATACACTAAGCGGAAGTGAGTTTAGCTACATGACAATCATTTGCGGAAGAACGTGAGATGCATGTATGGAGACATGCACCACCAAGAGGCTTCAACACTTTCATACTCGACAAAAGCTCCTCCGGCAACTTCACTTCATCTGCTTAACCTGCACATGGGAAATATGTACAGGGCTGAGTACAAAAGTACTCAGTGGACACATGCCAAAACATTTTAATTGCCAGCCATTCAAGTGAAACATAGGGGTTTTCGAAAAAGACCTATGATCACTAAAACATTTTCATTAAAGGCGCTTGCGCAAGCTACGTTTTCTGGGTATAATCCGTCATATCTGAACTTGTTCTGGTGTATCCGGTAGGAGTGGCCACTCCCCCGGATACCTAGACTGGCCAATACGTAGCTCATGGTCTACTAATCTGAGTGCACTAAGTCCATCGAGGAGCGACCCCGATAGACCCGAATTCTTTCTGTTAACTGTGGCCGAAGCCTTCTGTGGCCGAAGCCTTCTAGGCCGAAGCCTTCTAGGACGAAGCCTTTCAGATAGACATCATCATACAAAACAAAACATTTATGGTCTGACAATTCTTTAAGAAAAGAATTAAGCATAAAGAAACATTTTAGTTTTCTGAAAGCCCACCTCGATAGCTTTCCTAGAATAATTTAATAACTCTGAGCGCCGCCTTAGTCTCGGCCCTTTCCTTCGCCTAACCTCGTTCAAAGAACGTAAAATGAGAACTGGAAATGAAATTGATAATCTTATTGATCTATGCGAAGGTTGTCTTTTATCGAGGTTATATTCTCTTTTATTGATAGCGCTAGTATTCTTTTAATCGAGAGTTTCTCGATTCTCATTTGAAATCGATCACTTCGATCGATTCTTGTGTCTTATAGTCTTTTCATCCTTGACAAAAATCGCAGGATGCTTGATTTAGCCATTGATGAGGCTTCGTGATTTTATTACGTGATATAAGTGGTCTACACTTATAGGGTACATACTACTGGGCTAAATTTTCTTATTAAATCTAATGTTAATAGTTATTCGAGGCCCAATAGAATTATTAGGGGTTTAAGCCCAATTATTTAGGCTCGGAAAATTATTAAATCGAGCTCGGAAAGTTGTCACGTGTGACCCTCGTCTTTTGCTAGAAATACCGACCCAACAAAATATTTATTGGCCCAACTGCTGAATAAATCCGGCCCATCAGTTCTTTAACTTCGGAATTCTCGGCCCACTGAATAATTAGTTTTCAGCCCAATAATTCTCGGCCCAATGAGGAAAAGTCCGGCCCATCAGCTAGCTCGGCCCAAGCCCAGTCTGGCCTACCCGGCCCGGACCCGGCCCAGTTTCCTTAGTGGCAAAACACCCTCTTCTCTCTCTCAAATCGCGATTTCTCCTCCTTCCCTCTCTCTCGTGAAATCCTCTCTCGGCAGTCATCGCCGCCGCGTCGTCCGTCACCATTGATGCCGTGGGTGGTATTGCTCGCAACTCCGGCTGCGGCTCCGCCTTCTTCTCCCATCGACGCGGCCCGTTTTGTCCGTGCGCCTCAGTGCCCTAGCCCTCGTGGCTAGAACGTTGCTCCCATCGGCCACTACTGTTTTCTCTCTCTCTCTCTCTCTCTCTCTCTCTCTCTCTCTGTGTGTGTGTGTTCTGCCTTCCGGCGCCAGCGGTGGTGCCGTCGCCGGTGTCTCCTCCTCTTCTTCTTCGCTTCTAGCCTTTCTCACCCTTCCTCTCTGTTTGCAGGTCCCATTGCGGCGAACTCCGGGCCGCAACGGTGTTGCAGCTGCCGGGTGGAGTCGTAGTCGGCTAGGTAGCTCTCCCAGTGGTGAATGGAGACGTTGGGGTCTCCCAGTTCCGTCCCCGACCCTTCTCAGCTTCTCCGCCTTCTCCGGCAGTCTCTACGCGCCGTCGGCAGGGCCGACGAGGTACAACTCTTGAACTCTCTCTTTCGTTTTATGCTTGGTTTATTATGGTTTATGAGGTTGGGTTGAGCAGTGAGTGAAGATATGTTGTTGATGAATTATTGAGGGATTTTTCCAGATTTTATCATGCTCGATGTTGGTGCTCTTGTTGGATTGAAAGGGGTTAACATGCAAGTACACCTTAATCGTTTTGAGACTCGTTAGAATTGAGATTTTAGGACTTAGTGATGAATTCAAATCTGATTTTTAAGCTTCCCTACACATGCAACTATTTAATCGAGTCTTCTATGTGTTCATGCTTGATCTAAGGCCTTAATTATGTTATTCATGTTTCGTGTGGTGTCTAGAGCTTTAGATCAATCATTGCTTGTTGTTTTCAGTGTTTTTGAGGGAGGATGAAAACATGCTTAAGGCTTGCTAGTGCTAGAGGGGGTTGTGAAGAAGCCTTACTTGTGTGTAGAGATCGAAATAGAGTGGTTGGGGTTGGTTTTGGTGGCTGTCTCCTCGCCTTTGTTGCTCCGTTTGCTCCCTTTTTCCCTCATTGTTTCCTTGCTCCTCCGATGGTACTTGAAACCTAAAGGGTAGGTTAATTTCTAAGCATCAAGGCCTTGATAATCATGCTAGGGAAAGTGGGGTTCTTTACCTACTGTTTGTGAGTTCAAGAACGAGTTCTAATCTTCCGGTTAGAGGCTGTCCTCCCTCGATCTTGCTCCAAATGCCTTCTTCTCCCTTCGTTCTTCACTCTAGAGATAGGGATGTGATCCTTAGTTAATGTATATGCATGTTGGGTTCTTGAAGGGGAAGTGAGAGGGGTTACCTTAGGAGATTCGGTGCTTGGAAGGGGCTGCCGGAGACTGTTTTCCGGCTACCTCCTTGGCTGGAAATCGGCTGCTTCTCCTCACTCTCTAAGTTCTCTCTATTTGCTTTCTTGTGTGTTTACTTGAGTGAATGAATGAAGACTAGTGATGTTTCTTGGTTTGTTTTGTTGTAGGGAAGAGGCTCTTGCTTGGGAAGAGATGTTCATGATTACAAAGGAGGGAAAGAGAGTGCCACATGGATTGGGCAATTGAAGAGTGTGTTGCAGGATTTGAGTGTGGGAGGAGGCAAAGAGGGAGTGGGCGGCTGCATGCTTGGTGTTTCTGCGATTTCCCATGTATAAATAATGATGAGGTTGTATAATGTTAAGTTAATCCCCTCCTAATGGTGATTAGAGGGTGTTAGTGGTTCCTTAATGGTGTTTAGCAAGGGTGAATGGGACTTAAACTCCCAGATTTATGTTGGGAAGAACGCCTGCTCTGTAGGCGAAATCTGCAATTTTCCTCCTTTATTTTTTTTTTTATTCCTATTAGTGCATAAATCTACATATACATATTGTGGGCATAAGAGTGGGCATTGGGCCTCTTGAAATTATTGCTGGGTATTTTCAAATGAATGTGGCCTCTCTCTCATGGGCCGATCAAATAAAGATCGAACTAATAATCGTGAAGTGGGCCTCGATCACTAAGTGGGCCTCGGCCCTTAAATAGAAATTAATCGATTCGTTTTATCTGGCCTTTCCAAAATAATTCGACTCTCGTTTGGCAATATTAATATTACCCAATATAACACTACTATTTGTAGCACTTAAAATTTGTTATACTAATAATAGTAATAACACTCTAAATTTTAAAATAATGCCGAAGTTTTTATTTAATCACTAAATAAAACTGCGGCCATTACATCCTACACCCCTTACGAAAATTTCGTCTCGAAATTTACTTACCTTCTAAAACAATTCGGGGTATTTCTCTTTCATTTTGTCCTCCAACTCCCACGTGGCTTCCTCCTGCCCGTGGTGCTTCCACTGCACCTTCACTAGAGGAGTTTGCTTATTCCTAAGCTGCTGAATCTTTCGATCTACTATGGCTTCGGGTCTTGCTCTACGACCGCTTCTTCTTGATGTGGTACGTGGTTAGGTTAAATACTTACTTCCGTAGTTGGAACTCGTGGGATATGTTGCGAACGATTATGGGTTTGAAGGTAATGCTGACCTGTACGCCACAGGTCCTACCTTCCCTAGAACTTCGTAAGGTCTGATGGAACGAGGTTTCAATTAGCCTTTGATTCTGAATCCGGTCATTCCCTTGGTGGGGAATTTTTTTTTTTTGAAGGAGACCTTATTCTCTACTTCGAGGTGTAACTCGAATCTACATCGTCATCATAAGACTTTTGTCTACTATAAGCTTCTTTTACCCCCTCTTTAATTTGGCACATTATCTCAGTCATTTATTCGATCAGATCCTATACTGGCGTCAATTCTTTCCCTTCTCCCACCTCATCTCAATAGAGTGGGGGTCTACACTTTAATCTGTGCGGTGCATTGCACGATACCATGTCTATGGCGTATGGTGGGTCTAAGTAATTGATTTAGGGATTATATCGTTCTCCAGTTTCCGCCTCCACCGGGTACCACTCCCTGAAAATGTCTTCGGGGTTTGACGGAACTGATATGTTATCCTTCACGATGCTGGTCTTATCTTCTCTAGATACTCGTAGGGTCCAAATAGACTGTTGTTAGTCTTCCTTTCGCACTAAATATAGCTATTGCATAGAATGCGGAACTTCTGGGAAAGTTTGTCTCCTAGTTCGAGTCGTAATTCGGCTTTTCGGCGTTAGCAGGTGACTCATGTTCATCTTAAGGTTCTTTTATTCCGTCTCCAATCGATCTTAGGTACTAGTCCTTCAAGTAACCATATCTCTTGGGTCGGTCCGTTTTAACCTTGTTACCTTTAGATCACATGCTCGTCTTGATCCTTATCGTCTATGAGGTAATTATCTTTGTGATATACTGATCTGATTTGTATAGATACCAGGCATTCTACGATTTCATAAGTTGTTATTTGCATTAGAGCACTTAGCGCTTCGGTGGACCGTATGAACTTATCCAATCGTTAGGTGATAGCATTAGTCTACGAGCGTCTAGGCCTTCTTCGTCGGCCTTAGGCATTTTTCCATTTTTAATATATCTTAATCATATACTTAAGTCCATGTACCCTTCTAACTATTCCATTCACGAGTGTAATCATGATCTACCTCCTTACTGTAGTTGGCTTTATAAATCGAGGCGTTAGCAACTGTCAAATAGTTATTCATGTTTTTAACTCGTTGGAGGAGGTTAATCCTCTCCGGATCACTTGTAGTACGTTGCACCTTTATTCGCAGTCATTAGTGTAAGGTAGAGATATGTATCGTACTTATACTTGCCATTCCTGTTATATCGGCAATCTTGATATTTGATGTAGGGTCATTACCATAGCTATACTACCTATTGTAGAGATATGGTCTCTATATTAGTCGTCTTCGCTCTCGAGAGTTCGTGATATGCATTCTTAAGCCTATGTAGTTCTTCTTACCTATTGTTGGTTTTGGGTGTCGCTCGAGTAACGTCAGACCAAGTGTTCTCATTTCCTTTGCAATTGTTTATGAATCTAATGTATCTAGATGTAATGTCTCATGAGTCCGGCTAGTGTCATACTTAACTGGTCAATTGGTCTTGGCAACGAAGGTGATAGCGGCTCATTCGTTATTCATCCACATATAACTATAGCACTTTTAAGGCATCATGTGTGGGTGTCTGTTTCTAGGGGAGATCTCATGGATTCTATCGTCTACCCTCCGTACTGCTTAGATGACTACTTGAGTCGATTTCACAAATCATATAGAGCCTCTATTCATTAACATAAATACACTACATGTCTTGTGTCTCGCTTATAACAGGACATTTTGGGTTGAACATGATCTCATACTCAAGCTTCATGATATACGTGACTCGAAATTTTATCTTTAGTCGTCTATTGTATGCACCAGTGCACTTTGATGTTACCTTGGACCGAAAGTTCTAACTTCCATTACCATCCTTCTCGAGGCTAACTTACATATTTGTTAGAGATTTTGGAAATCCTAGATAGGTAGTCTCGCCGTCTCAATTAGTAAGCTTTGATGACGGGGCAATAATTACTTCTTTGAAATGAAACCAAGGTTTCAGTCGTATAGTTTTCTACCTAGTAAAACACTTCCTCTTTCACTCGATTAACATTCCTTCTATATGTTTCAACGATCTCGTATGCTTGTACCATTAATTCTGTTCTTGGAACACTTAAGGTATGGATTCTTATTATCTCAAGGGACTTACGAAGATAATACTATGGTTTTAATTATCTACTCAAACTTGCAATATACAGTGGGTGGCTTGGCACGTCGAACGCTCACATTACTTCTTGGTTGAGAATTCGATCTAGATGGCTTTCGTTTGACTCTCATAACATGAGGATTCTAGGATAAATCTCTCTTCCATTAACATCTTCTCTTATGACGCGATCTAATTGCTCCAAACAAAGATAAGTTCATCCTATTTTATTGTTCCTTACAGCTCGTTGGTTAATGATCAAAGTCACATCCCAAACTATTTTACATATAAGTTAACCGACTTCTTAGACAACCATGGCTTTTCTTAAAAGAAGTTTGTCCCTCATATATGCTATTAGGTCACCTCTTCATAGGCTGGTATGCTCTTACACTAGTCCCTCGTCCAATTTGATTCCATCGCGCAATATTTGCTATGGCGTACCCTTTTATTCACTTCTATTATTAACTCGTTTTTCCTCTATTGTCGCATAACCATGTGTAGATCCTTTAGGCTTACGCCTCATTCAATGTTTATCCTTACTCGCGTTTCCTTCGCTCAATTGTCTATCTTGTACACTTCTCGTGAAGGGAACTACATCAACTTTGCAATAATAGCAAATCTTATATTACTCACCTGAAGGTATTACTTATGAGTGTGTATATTTATTGTATGAATATCCCTCATACTACTTCGGTGCTTCAAGGTATCATGTCTATGTGGTTACAAAGTTAAAATCCCATCATTCCTAATTTACTTGTGGTTTAGTCTTGGTGGTTACGATCTTAGTGTACTTATCATTTGGTTCTTTCAAGGTTATGAAACGCACCGTTGTCCCACTCTATACTCTCTTGAAAACTTTATCTAACTCGGGGTCTACATCAACCTTTTTATTTATGACTTCTCAAGGCTCCTCATTTCATGTCGTTTATTAGGGGAAAGTTCTTCCAGCGTTTCCTTCCATGGCATCGGCTAGCATCCCGTATTTCGTAGTCTGCCACAATTCACTACTATGTCCGGCCGACTAATGTCATACTATAATTAATCTTTTCTTGGTGACTAATTTAGGTCTCCCTATTTTCATATAACTTATGGCTAGTGAGAATTAAATTCTAGTCTGGTCCACGAGCTAGGAGAAGTCCCAAATAACGT
Organism: Thymus mandschuricus; assembly: GCA_029379335.1. Lineage (NCBI taxonomy): Eukaryota > Viridiplantae > Streptophyta > Magnoliopsida > Lamiales > Lamiaceae > Thymus > Thymus mandschuricus. The sequence goes on from CM057077.1 coordinate 32,423,846, forward strand.
CAGGTCATCGCCTCAAGCATGGGATACTGTCTTTCCTTTTTGTTGCTAATTTAATCTGGATCTTAGGGATGATAACACATCATGTACTTTACGCGTGTAGTACTTGTTTCACTAAAAAGTGTTCGCAATAGAACGAAATCTATCCTAGCACTTAGTAAGTAAAAACCTAAGTCGAATCTCAAGGAAAACTTAACAGGGCAAATAACTGTGTAGTAAAAACAACCTAAACTAAGAAAGCAAGTAAATAAGAATTTTTGGGTTTTTTGGTTTAAATCCTAGGCAAATAAAATAAATCAAAGCAATTAAAATCAAAGCAATAAATCTAATCTAGAAAACAAGAAATAAATTGAACTAAATAAACTAGAGAATTAAACTAAAAGAAAATAATTAAACTACCTAGGCAAGAATCGAAGAAAGCAATAACGAATCTAAGCATGATTAAACTAAATTTGAAAATCTGGAAATTAAATAAATAAATCTAACTCTAAGAACTTTCAAAAACGAGAGAATTGAAGACGAAATAAAAACGAATCTAAACTAGACTTTGAAAACCGAACGAACGAAATTAAACTAAAGAAATAAAACGAAGCAATTAAGAAATTGAATCTAAAACTAAAGCAAGTAATTAAAGCAATTAAACGAAAGCAATAAATAACTTACGAAGTAACGAAGAACGAAGACTTGAATTAAACGAGGAATCCGGATCCGAACAAAAGAAAGCAATAAAAGCTAAAGCTAAAGTATTTAGAACTGAAAAACTAAGGTAAAGGGTTGTTCTAATTCGTGCCCTAATGGCCTATATATAATAAGATAGAAGTTCGACTCCAATAAGGAAACAATTAATAAAACACGCCAGGCGTGGAGCGGGTGCTCCAAAGGACGGGAGCGGGCGCTCCATAATAGCTGCGCAAATCTGCTTGAATTGTTGAACTGGAGCGGGCGCTCCATCACCCTGGAGCTGGCGCTCCAACGATGCCATGCAAATCCTTGGGTACTGTTCACGGAGCGAGCGCTCCAACGTCACGGAGCGGGCGCTCCAGTTGCTCCGCGCAAATCATCCAGTTTCTGCTCCTTTTTCCGTCCTTTTCTCGCTCTTTCTCCTTCTCTCGACTCCCAAGATCCCTAACAATAAAAATACTCGAAACACCCAAATCATAGCTACAAAGACACAAAACATAACGAAAACGGACTCAAAAACATTACGAAAATCCTAACATTTACACACCAATCAAAATCCCCCACACTTAGACCATTGCTTGTCCTCAAGCAATACAAAAACAAAATAAACAATAGACTCAAGTATTGTGAACTATATTGGCCTCAAAACTTTTCGAAAACAAACTCTCATGATCATGATCAAAACTATGCACACAACCTTAGCATCAATCAACACAATCTACTTAACTAGTTCAAAATATGCTAATCCATCAAAGAACACTCTCCAACATGTGAAATTTTGTATATGAAAGTGAACACTCAACTCTCTCAAAGAAAAGATGTAATATAATGCACATCAAGAGGGTTCACTCAACATCAATGCAATGCAACATGTTTACCATAGACTTGCCTTCAATCTCAACATCTCCACCTAATGTAATACTTACAAACTAGGATCAAAAAGGTCTTTATATAAGCTTGTAATGTAGGGACATTGGTTAAGGTAGTGAAAGTATAGGCTAAGTGACTCAAATAAATCTAAATCATCAACCTCTTTTCAACTCCAACCAAAGTATGGATTTTTACTCCATCTTCTACCATCCAACACACCAAATACAAACTCAAAGATGCTAAAATATCAACTATATAAATCAAAACTAACTATCCCCCTATGCTTATATTCTTATTCTCTCTTTCTTTCTTTTCTTTTTTTCTAGAGCTCCACTAATAAACGTTCTTTCTAATGTTGAACAAAGGCTCTATTTTTTTTTTTTTTTTTTTCTCATCTCGTTTTTTTTTTCTTTTATTTTTTTTCTAAGCTCATAGGGATAGCTAACTACACTTAAACAAGCATCTAAAAATTCTTCTCTTCCTTCTTCACCACAACCGCATTTTTCTATTCAACTCCTTCCATATCACCAACCACAAATACTAAGGATACCCATAACCATCCAAACCTCCTATCATCCGGTTATACAAAGAACGGCTAACAAAGGCTCAAAAGGGGTAAACAAAGGATTATGAAAAAGGTTAGTGTATAGGGATCATGTGGCTAAAGAAAGATGGCCTAAGATCATCTCCTAGTTCGTAAATATACTAAGGTCTTGATGGAGAAACAAGGCAAGTTCTAGAAACAACGAAGCATGCATGATAACTCAATCAAAGAATAGGCATAAATATGCACAAATAGCTCAAATCTCATGGGTTCAAACTAACTAGTTCCCGACATCATAGCATACTTCAAATTCAATGAATAAAATGCGTCGCTTCGCCAAGGTTCCATGCATAATAAAGATCATGAATTTTTTCTCCAAAAATCAATAAAAATTTTCTATCATCGGCCAAATCCACAATACTATCATCACATGCTCATTTGACTCAATTAACTCCTAAGACTCAACAAAATTAAACACATCATGCCAAAGTTTCAAAGACCCCCCCCCCCCCCCCCCCACACTTAGAATCAAGCAATGACCTCATTGCGAGAAAATAAAAAGGAAGGGATAGAAGGAACTTATCGCACAATGTCGACCAACACACTTGAAATCCCAAAAATTTCCAAGTAGTACCTACAAAACAAACAAAGACAAAAATACCAAACAAGCGTAATATCTCCTAAAATGACAAAAACAATAAAAATAATAAAAATAAAGAAAAACAAATAGCTATCAAGGGTGAAAATTTCGAAGATCATTTGGATCATTAGGATCCCAAGGTGCCTGAGAAGAAGAAGAAGTAGTACGGAAATCGGTATACCTCGCGAGATGGCGCTCGATGTCATAGACCCGATTCTCCACCCCTTGGACTCTCGTCCCCATATTTTGCATCTGAAGGCCCAAATTCTCCATATTCGTCGTCATCGACTGAAATAGAGTGGCATGGGAGTCCAATCTCTCAAACAACCCGGTCTGAAACGTGTTGAACCCCTCTTGATATGTCCGAAAGTACTCGGGGGGTGCCTCGGGTTGTGCAGCTCCGGCTCCTTCATCCATGTCATCCCCTTGAATTTCTTCGTGCTCGACCGGTGCTCCATGGATGGCAATGTAATTTCTGACCGAACCCCGCAGATGCCATGGCTTGAACTGAGTAGGGGAAGCTAAGTATGAGCCATTGATGAGCTCAGCTGGGGTGATCTCCCGACTCGGGACGAGAGACATCGGAGGGCTGGGATAAAATGGAACTGCCATATAACGAGCTATCCTCGTAGCTATCTGAGAGAGGGCGGGATGTGCATTGTGCCTCGACTGGTTGCCTATAATCTGGTTCCATATGAAATGGGAAATGCTAACCTGCACATTATTCTTAGCAGCCTATAACAAGTAACACTCTGGGCCACTAACCTTACTTCCTTCAACCTTTCCTGTTACATTGAATGCTAGAAATCGATGCAATAGTAACAGAGAATTATCACGAATAAACATGGCAGGAGCACCCTTCTGACCCCAGTTAGAACACCCAGTCAACTCTCTCCAAGCATTAAAATAATTAAAATCATGAGGCACAAATTGAGAAGCATTATCAGAATAGTGGAAACCGAAAATCTCACGCATACGATAGCAAGAAACTTCACAGAAGATACCACCCAAATTACACAGAAAAGCAGTCTCATCCTCTTGACCTTCATCAGTATTCTTCCCTAATCTAGCAGTACACAACATTTCCAAGCACAATATATCATGCCCCTCCCATTGGTTATTAAAATATTGGGTTAAGCCTAGGACCTCTAAATATTCAGCAAGTGAGTCCCCTAGACGCAATCCCTCAATAAACGTAGGCGAATAATGGCGAGGGGGCAACAATTCCATATTTCGGAGATGAAGGTACCGATTTGTTATCTCATAACCATCCTCGGTATCAAAAGGAACATGATAGGAGACGCCGTATTCTCCCGGTGTAATTCCTTCGACTGGACGAACTGACATCCGAGCGGAGAATGGAAGATTGGATGATGCCGCTCCAACAACAGGGGCTGCTCTCTTTCTCCGCGACATTGTAGCACCTGAGAACTAGAAGAAAACCGAAGAAAAAAAACGTAAAAGGAACAAAGGAAAACAAAAGAAAAAAAATTAACTTGAAAATGGCAAGCAGCGCACGCCTACTGGAGCGGGCGCTCCTGAAGAATGGAGCGGGTGCTCCGACAGTAAACTGCGCGCGGGCGCTCCTGTGAGTTGGAGCGGTCGCTCCTGCAGAAAAACGGCAGCGCTGGGTTCTACTGACGGCGGTGCAAGCAGGTATGGAAACGTCCGACGACGGTGAGTGGTGACGGAGACTCCGGTGCGGTGCAGGTGGTCCGATGACGATTCCGGTGATGGTCGGCGGCGGCTCCGGTGATGGTGGCGGCGGCTCCGGTGGTGGTAAAGATTGAAGGATGGATAGAAATTGGGGCTAGGGTTCGTGCACAAGTAAAACAAAAGAAGTTAGAATGAAAATCGAAAAGAAAAGAGAAAATATACCTGGCTCGTAGAGGTGGAGCGGGCGCTCCGAACAACTGGAGCGAGCGCTCCAGTTAAGCTGCGCTGAAAAAAAAAATTTGAATTCCAACATCAGTGGAGCGAGTGCTCCAAATCATGGAGCGGGCGCTCCAAACCTGGCTCGCTATCTTTTTTTTTTTTTTTTTTTTTAATAATAATACGTGGGTTGCCTCCCACCAAGCGCTCTTTTAACGTCATTAGCTTGACTTACAAAAATTCAATCAAGAATAAAAAGAAGGGGGATTGGAGATAAAAATGGTCTCGACCGTTTGAGGCAACGTCTCTCCCTTGATGTACGGTTTCAAATGTTGACCATTAGCTGAAAATATGTACCCCGAATCTTCATTCTTGATCTCCACAGCTCCATGGGGAAAAACTCGAACCACCGTGTAAGGACCTTCTCCTCTAGACTTGCGCTTGCCCGGAAAGAGACGAAGACGAGAATTGCAAAGAAGTACCTTCATTCCGGGCTTGAACTCCTCATAGGCAATCTTCTTGTCATGGGGCCTCTTCACCTTATCCTTATAGATCTTCGCATTCGATGTAGGTGGAGAGTTTTCCTCTTCTACTTCATCAATCTCCTCCAACTCCCGTAGACGTTGCTCGATGTCCTGTTCCTCATCCACGCAACTAAAGAACTCGTCATCCTCTTCTTCATCTTCAATGACTTCTTCAAAACCTGCTACCCTATTAAAATCCTCACGAAAATTTTCCTCAACAAGAGGGTTAGCAAGCTTAACATAAGAACAACTATGAAGAGAGGACGAAGGAATTGAAAGAGAGTTCCGAAATACCGAAAATGTCACCGAACCTCCTTTCCCGGCCATGCTCAATGTTCCGGATCCAACGTCGATTCGAGTTTGAGTAGTCGCCATGAAAGGTCGCCCTAACAAGAGAAGATGACCTTTCCCACTCCTAGCTCCTCGCCCCACGTCAAGCACAACGAAATCGGCAAGAACTCGAATACCTCCCACAAGTAAAGCAACATCTTCCATAATTCCCAAGGGTCGACTCAAAGAACCGTCGGCTAACTCTATATAATAATCTGTAGGCTTAAGATCCCTTGAACCCATTCTTTCATAAATCGAATAAGGCATCAAGTTCACCGCTGCCCCTAAATCCAACATACCCGACACACGATCTCCATTATCCAAACCAACATCTAATGTAAACCTTCCGGGATCACCTTGTTTCGGTAGAGATGAGAGATGACCGGCCGAGGTAAGTGAGGTGTGAGGACGACTTCGGTTAGCTTCGATGGCGGCCACAGTGTGACTCTTCATTTGCTTGTCTTCGCCTTGCGTCTTGTTCTTCAATCTGCTCGGGAAAGGGATAGGAGGGACGTAAGGATTGGGCGCCTTGTGAAAATTGGTCTCCTCCTTTTTCTCCTCTGTTTCGGTGGCTGGAGGCGTAACAGGGGACGGGAGCGGACTCTCCAAGTGTTGGAGCGGGCGCTCCATGCGCGGCTCGCTGGATTTAAAATTCTGCTGGAGAGGGAGCGGGCGCTCCGAAGATAGGAGCGGGCGCTCCAGGTGTGCCTCGCTGAAATTCTGATTTTGCAGGAGAGGGAGCGAGCGCTCCAAATTTTGGAGCGGGCGCTCCATGTGTGGCGCGCTCTGCGTCTCCTGGCTTTGGAGCGGGCGCTCCATGTACTGGAGCGGGCGCTCCGTTGGTCCTGCGCTGGGATTGCTTCTCGACGGGATCCAGCTGCTGCTCGGGTCCCAACGTCCATTAGTTGGGCCCGTTCCTCCTATATCGGGCATGACGACACCATTATCCACCGTTCTTCCATCCCTCAATACCGAAATTGATTGAGCTTGATAAGTTGGCGGATGTTGGGGCGGAATCGGAGGAACATATGGAGGGTATGGGGCTTGCACCTCGTTGGCTTGTTGTGGTTGAATCCCTTGGCTCGGAATTCGCCCCGGTTGTTGCATCAGGTGCATGGAACTAGAAAATTGGCCAATGGCCAACTCGAGCCTCTTTATGTTCGCATCAAGAGCATGGAGACGATCCTCATCGACGGGAGGCTTTTGTGGAGGTCCTTGAGGACGAGAATTTGGATATGATGGTGGTGGTGTAGGAGTAGGTTAAGGGGGGTAGTATGGAGGTGGTGGATAGTAGGGATTTGGAGGATATTGAGGATTGGGAGGATATTGTGGAGGTGGATAATATGGTGGTGGAGAGGAATAGTATGGATTTTGAGGAGGGTAGGGATTATTATATGGAGGGGGGCGACGATTTTGGAAATTCGGGTTCGTACCTTGCCCTTGAGGTGGCCTCACACCAGAATTTTGATTCCTTGCATTCCATCCTCCTTGATAACCTTGAGGTGGGGGCATGTAACCTTGAGCGGCATAGACGTCGGCTCCTCCTTCGTATGTGAACGATCCCATATTTTCGCAAACCTCCTTGATATGACCTAGCTCTCCACAAATGTCGCACTGGTCCGGCTTCCTATTCTCCACTTGAGGTGCCGGTGCGTTCTGCTTCATCTTTAGATTCTCGAGATCTCTCAACATATCGGCCATCTGCTTCGTCATGTCAGGGCTCATAGTGACTGCTTTTGCCTCCATCTTCCTTGGCCTAGATGACTTTTGTTGAGAACTAGCGGCAAGTGTCTAGTAGATCTTCTTCATGTCATCGGCTGTCTTGACCGCAATGTTGCCTCCGGCCGAGCTGTCCACCATAAATTGGCAGGTCTGGTTCAATGCATCGTAGAAGTACTGCCAAATAAGCTCAGGAGCCATCTGATGGTGAGGACATTGTTGAAGTAAGTCCTGAAATCTCTCCCAAGCCTCATGAAATGGCTCGTCGTGGTCCTGAGAGAAATTCATGATTTGCGACCGCACCTCCTGAGTCTTGCGGCTGGGATAATACTTCAACATAAACTTCTCGCACACCTCATTCCAAGTGTGGAGAGATTCGGCTGGGAGCGACAGATACCATGACTTTGCCCGATCCTTCAGAGTGTAGGGGAAGCACTTCATCTTCAAGTTATCCTCCGTGAGGCCTGATAGCGGAAAAGACTGCACGACGGTGCAATACTCCCGAATGAAAGTCAGTGCATCCTCGTTGGCCAGCCCGTGATAGGAAGGGAGCAACGCCAGGTGGTGAGGTTTCAGCTCGTGATTTCTGACCGCTTCCGTCAGAACAATCGCCGAAGTAGTGGCAGTGAAGGTAGGGCGAGCAAAATCTCCCATATATCGTGCCATCGCTTCGGTCTCAGCAAACAATAGGACTAGACCAAAGTCTTGAGAATCGATCTCCTCCTTCTCCTTCGCGGCTAAAATTGCTTTCCTTTGATGGATGTTGTCGAAGTAGGGCGCTAAATTCCTATGAAGACTTCGGCGACCATGCATAAACAACACTCAACAAAAGGGTTAAACGCACCGAGTGGGAGAAACAAGAAAATCGATAAAAACACAAATAAAAATAAAAATACTACACAATAAATCGCCTAAAGTTTTCCCCGGCAACGGCGCCAAAATTTGTTTCACTAAAAAGTGTTCGCAATAGAACGAAATCTATCCTAGCACTTAGTAAGTAAAAACCTAAGTCGAATCTCAAGGAAAACTTAACAGGGCAAATAACTGTGTAGTAAAAACAACGTAAACTAAGAAAGCAAGTAAATAAGAATTTTTGGGTTTTTTGGTTTAAATCCTAGGCAAATAAAATAAATCAAAGCAATTAAAATCAAAGCAATATTTCTAATCCAGAAAACAAGAAATAAATTGAACTAAATAAACTAGAGAATTAAACTAAAAGAAAATAATTAAACTACCTAGGCAAGAATCGAAAAGAAAGCAATAACGAATCTAAGCATGATTAAACTAAATTTGAAAATCTGGAAATTAAATAAATAAATCTAACTCTAAGAACTTTCAAAAACGAGAGAATTGAAGGCGAAATAAAAACGAATCTAAACTAGACTTTGAAAATCGAACGAACGAAATTAAACTAAAGAAATAAAACGAAGCAATTAAGAAATTGAATCTAAAACTAAAGCAAGTAATTAAAGCAATTAAACGAAAGCAATAAATAACTTACGAAAGTAACGAAGAACGAAGACTTGAATTAAACGAACTAAACGAGGAATCTGGATCCGATAGAAGTTCGACTCCAATAAGGAAACAATTAATAAAACACGCCAGGCGTGGAGCGGGCGCTCCATAATAGCTGCGCAAATCTGCTTGAATTGTTGAACTGGAGCGGGCGCTCCAACGATGCCATGCAAATCCTTGGGTACTGTTCACGGAGCGAGCGCTCCAACGTCACGGAGCGGGCGCTCCAGTTGCTCCGCGCAAATCATCCAGTTTCTGCTCCTTTTTCCGTCCTTTTCTCGCTCTTTCTCCTTCTCTCGACTCCCAAGATCCCTAACAATAAAAATACTCGAAACACCCAAATCATAGCTACAAAGACACAAAACATAACGAAAACGGACTCAAAAACATTACGAAAATCCTAACATTTACACACCAATCAGTACTCGACTTCAGGTTGTTTATTTTTCTGATATCCTTACCATTTTCCATCTATCGGAAGATTCCAAAACTTCACATCCACGAGGATCTCATCTGTTCGATGGGTTTACTACCTTTGGTCTAAATCGGACTCTAATATTGTTTAGCTCTTAGTGTTGGACGTATGGACCATCAGTGCACTTCTCTTGGGGAACTCCTTAGAGTATTTAACTTATGAGTCTTGTATTTTGGTCATTTTATTTCCTTTTTCTAAGCCCTGTTGGGAAATCTGGTTAGCTTTACATTACTTACTATTGCGTTCGCCGCGGTACCAGTTTCTATCCTCTGAATTCTAGTTTCGCCCAACGTATCTCTTAATTCCACTATTTAGCTTTCCTCCTCTGAATTACCATATGCAAAATCTTCCTTGGGATGTGGTGGAGTTTCTATTTCATCGTCACATGTAAAACTAGTTAGCACCACATTGTAACTCGAGTCTCGCACAATACCTTTAACTTTAACGTCTTATCTATCATCCACCCCTTTTATGCGTAAACATTCGACAACCCGAAAGAGTGTGTAACCTTAAGTCACGACTCTATATCTTGCAAAGGAACTAATCCTCAAAGTTTTATCGCATTAGGATGACAATCATGATCAAGATGAGATAAGAATATTGTGGGCTGTGGAAAGCAATCGCACAAGGGTCCAAGTTGGATTGTCAGTTATCCAAAATAGCTCATCAAGGAATCACCAGACAAGGTTAGAAGAAATAACCAGAGGGTAGAATTTAATTGACAGGGGTCATGGGAGGGGAACCCCTTTTTTTCGATACCCATCCGATTTCTTGTCTGTTGGTGACGCTATCGAGAAAGAGATTATGTGAGGTGGCCAGTCCCACATAAGCATCTTTCCGGTCACATGAAGGAAAAATTGTTTCTCTTACAGTGGTGACTCTTGATTCAAAAGGATACAGAAGATCGAACAAGGCTTGGTAAACAATTCCTTGGATTTGAAATTCCTCGACTCTACGTACATTACAAAGGGTCTTTCCGGTTTTGAGAGGTTCAAGAGAGGGTTTCGAAAATGCAATACATTAGAACGTAGGGTCTCCTCTAATCTACGTACCTCCTTGGGCACTCTAGTACTTCGCACTTGCGTAAAGGATCTTGACATATGGAATTTCGACTTGCTTGTTAGTGTTAGTAACGTAGAGTTATTTCTAAGGACAATCATATTTCTCCATTGCTTGTCTTCTTATATCCTAATGGAATAGGATGCTAGGTCGCGAACCGACTAGATACAAATTTCTTTCTTCGACAGTCCCTTAGTTCTTGGTGTGAGGTTTCTTTACACTTCCTCAAGTCGTACTTGGGACGTTAACATGCTAATGATTCGTTGTTTTTGTCATTTAATGCCACGCCTTAGTCTCTTTTATCGTATAGTCTAGTCCCATCACCCATGAAAATTAAGCATACTATGTCGCTTTAGCTTCTAATCTTATGTTGGATATCAATATCCATTTTACGAGTTCATCAATAAGCATGGCTAATGGTCTTACTTTACTACATTCTTCAAGCATGATTCTTTACTCGGGAAAGTAGAGGCTAGCACATTCTATCATGATTATTCTCATGAGTACAACATCGGGGAAACTGAGATTCTAACGTTTATATACCAGAGAGCTCTAAGTTGGACAAGACCTTAACCTTTCTATGATTTCTTCTTTTAACCATGGATGCGGAAACATCCAGGAAACTCTAGTGGGCTTATTTTTATTATGCCACCATATAAACTTTTAGTCCTGATAAGGTTCTGGTATCATCTCTTATTATCTTTAGGAAACGCTATTAAATATGTTTCGTCCCTTGCCACACGGAAGCGGGAAGGTTAGACTCATGTCATTGATTCGAACAATGCTCGTCCAAATCTTCTTGCACTCCTCGGCTTAGTTTTCCTCGATCTGGCGTATCCTTTATTCATATAACAGCCTTTTCGGGGAGTTATCACTGCTTCTTTGAGTTGGCATTTCGTGTAGAGCTTTACTCGCTTCCTCGTCTCATCATCCTTCTCGTGCCATAATCGAGGTTAGAATAATTTCTTCGCTCAAGCACATCCTAATATGTGATAGAGGGGAAAACACTTAATTCAAGCGAGCTATGTTCTCTAGAAAGGCCTTGGCTTTTCTACTATGTGTGAGCTCTAGGTTAACTCAACTATGTTCTCATACTGGCAAGTGATAGTTACCTCTTCTCTTTCTTGGTCGAGCATGATGTCGTGAAGTGCCGAGCTTTTGTCGAGGGACATTACTAGTCTAGCGAATCAAGTCTAGACTTTACTTAGAAGAAGAAGACTCTTGGATTTCAGAGCGAACCAAGTGCTCTGATACCACTCTGTCACGACCCGGCTCCGCTAAGACTAGCCAGGCGAGGTCGCAACTCAAGAAAAAGGGAATGAAATAAAACAAACGACATAAAGTGAAACGACGTGAAGACAAGCCTTAGATTAAGTCGAACTCTCCATCATTCGTCGAGAATGAATGGAGGGAAAATGTTATCCTACGATAGGAAGTACAACGTGAAATACGCGGAAGCACTGTTTCAAAAGAAGTCATTGTCTACGATAGGGCCAATACATTGCAACGATACACTAAGCGGAATTGAGTTTAGCTACATGACAATCATTTGCGGAAGAACGTAAGATGCATGTATGGAGACATGCACCACCAAGAGGCTTCAACACTTTCATACTCGACAAAAGCTCCTCCGGCAACTTCACTTCATCTGCTTAACCTGCACATGGGAAATATGTACAGGGCTGAGTACAAAAGTACTCAGTGGACACATGCCAAAACATTTTAATTGCCAGCCATTCAAGTGAAACATAGGGGTTTTCAAAAAAGACCTATGATCACTAAAACATTTTCATTAAAGGCGCTTGCGCAAGCTACGTTTTCTGGGTGTAATCCGTCATATCTGAACTTGTTCTGGTGTATCCGGTAGGAGTGGCCACTCCCCCGGATACCTAGACCGGCCAATACGTAGCTCACGGTCTACTAATCTGAGTGCACTAAGTCCATCGAGGAGCGACCCCGATAGACCCGAATTCTTTCTATTAACTGTGGCCGAAGCCTTCTAGGCCGAAGCCTTTCAGATAGACATCATCATACAAAACAAAACATTTATGGTCTGACAATTCTTTAAGAAAAGAATTAAGCATAAAGAAACATTTTAGTTTTCTGAAAGCCCACCTCGATAGCTTTCCTGGAATAATTTAATAACTCTGAGCGCCGCCTTAGTCTCGGCCCTTTCCTTCGCCTAACCTCGTTCAAAGAACGTAAAATGAGAACTGGAAATGAAATCGATAATCTTATCGATCTATGCGAATGTTGTCTTTTATCGAGGTTATATTCTCTTTTATTGATAGCGCTATCATGAGTATTCTTTTAATCGAGAGTTTCTCGATTCTCATTTGAAATCGATCACTTCGATCGATTCTTGTGTCTTATAGTCTTTTCATCCTTGCCAAAAATCGCAGGATGCTTGATTTAGCCATTGATGAGGCTTCGTGATTTTATTACGTGATATAAGTGGTCTAAACTTATAGGGTACATACTACTGGGCTAAATTTTCTTATTAAATCTAATGTTAATAGTTATTCGAGGCCCAATAAAATTATTAGGGGTTTAAGCCCAATTATTTAGGCTCGAAAAATTATTAAATCGAGCTCGGAAAGTTGTCACGTGTGACCCTCGTCTTTTGCTTGAAATACCGACCCAACGAAATATTTATTGGCCCAACTGCTGAATAAATTCGGCCCATCTGTTCTTTAACTTCGGCCCATCTTGAATAATAATTCTCGGCCCACTGAATAATTAGTTTTCAGCCCAATAATTATCGGCCAAATGAGGAAAAGTCCGGCCCATCAGCTGGCTCGGCCCTAGCCCAGTCTGGCCTACCCGGCCCGGACCCGGCCCGGTTCCCTTAGTGGCAAAACACCCCCTTCTCTCTCTCAAATCGCGATTTCTCCTCCTTCCCTCTCTCTCGTGAAATCCTCTCTCGGCAGTCATCGCCGCCGCGTCGTCCGTCGCCATTGATGCCGTGGTGGTATTGCTCGCCGCTCCGGCCGCGGCTCCGCCTTCTTCTCCCATCAACGCGGCCCGGTTCGTCCGTGCGCCTCAGTGCCCTAGCCCTCGTGGCTAGGGCGTTGCTCCCATCGGCCACTACTGTTCTCCATCTCTCTCTCTCTCTCTCTCTCTCTCTCTCTCTCTCTGCGTTCTGCCTTCCGGCGCCGGCGGTGGTGCCGTCGCCGGTGTCTCCTCCTCTTCTTCTTCGCTTCTAGCCTTTCTCACCCTTCCTCTCTGTTTGCAGGTCCCATTGCGGCGAACTCCGGGCCGCAACGGTGCTGCAGCTGCCGGGTGGAGTCGTAGTCGGCTGGGTAGCTCTCCCGGTGGTGAACAGAGACGTTGGGGTCTCCCGGTTCCGTCCCCGACCCTTCTCGGCTTCTCCGCCTTCTCCGGCAGTCTCTACGCGCCATCGGCAGGGCCGACGAGGTACAACTCTCGAACTCTCTCTTTCGTTTTATGCTTGGTTTATTATGGTTTATGAGGTTGGGTTAAGCAGTGAGTGAAGATATGTTGTTGATGAATTATTGATGGATTTTTCCAGATTTTATCATGCTTGATGTTGGTGCTCTTGTTGGATTGAAAGGGGTTAACATGCAAGTACACCTTAATCGTTTTGAGACTCGTTAGAATTGAGATTTTAGGACTTAGTGATGAATTCAAATCTAATTTTTAAGCTTCCCTACACATGCAACTATTTAATCGAGTCTTCTATGTGTTCATGCTTGATCTAAGGCCTTAATTATGTTATTCATGTTTCGTGTGGTGTCTAGAGCTTTAGATCGATCATTGCATGCTGTTTTCAGTGTTTTTGAGGGAGGGTGAAAACATGCTTAAGGCTTGCTAGTGCTAGAGGGGGTTGTGAAGAAGCCTTACTTGTGTGTAGAGATCGAAATAGAGTGGTTGGGGTTGGTTTCGGTGGCTGTCTCCTCGCCTTTGTTGCTCCGTTTGTTCCCTTTTTCCCTCGTTGTTTCCTTGCTCCTCCGATGGTACTTGAAACCTAAAGGGTAGGTTAATTTCTAAGCATCAAGGCCTTGATAATCATGCTAGGGAAAGTGGGGTTCTTTACCTACCATTTGTGAGTTCAAGAACGAGTTCTAATCTTCCGGTTAGAGGCTGTCCTCCCTCGATCTTGCTCCAAATGCCTTCTTCTCCCTTCGTTCTTCACTCTAGAGATAGGGATGTGATCCTTAGTTAATGTATATGCATGTTGGGTTCTTGAAGGGGAAGTGAGAGGGGTTACCGTAGGAGATTCGGTGCTTGGAAGAGGCTGCCGGAGACTGTTTTCCGGCTACCTCCTTGGCTGGAAATCGGCTGCTTCTCCTCACTCTCTAAGTTCTCTCTATTTGCTTTCTTGTGTGTTTACTTGAGTGAATGAATGAAGACTAGTGATGTTTCTTGGTTTGTTTTGTTGTAGGGAAGAGGCTCTTGCTTGGGAAGAGATGTTCATGATTACAAAGGAGGGAAAGAGAGTGCCATGGATTGGGCAATTGAAGAGTGTGTTGCAGGATTTGAGTGTGGGAGGAGGCAAAGAGGGAGTGGGCGGCTGCATGCTTGGTGTTTCTGTGATTTCCCATGTATAAATAATGATGAGGTTGTATAATGTTAAGTTAATCCCCTCCTAATGGTGATTAGAGGGTGTTAGTGGTTCCTTAATGGTGTTTAGCAAGGGTGAATGGGACTTAAACTCCCAGATTTATGTTGGGAAGAACGCCTGCTCTGTAGGCGAAATCTGCAATTTTCCTCCTTTATTTTTTTTTATTCCTATTAATGCATAAATCTACATATACATATTGTGGGCTTATGAGTGGGCATTGGGCCTCTTGAAATTATTGCTGGGTATTTTCAAATGAATGTGGCCTCTCTCTCATGGGCCGATCAAATAAAGATCGAACTAATAATCGTGAAGTGGGCCTCGGCCCTTAAATAGAAATTAATCGATTCGTTTTATCGGGCCTTTCCAAAATAATTTGACTCTCATTTGGCAATATTAATATTACCCAATATAACACTACTATTTGTAGCACTTAAAATTTGTTATACTAATAATAGTAATAACACTCTAAATTTTAAAATAATGCCGAAGTTTTTATTTAATCACTAAATAAAACTGCGGCCATTACATCGAATGGTGTGGAGTTCGTATGGTATAAGGATTCCTTCCTTATTATTTATTCACACGCTATATGGGAAGATATGCACGAAGATTTGATTAACCCTATTAAGGATATCTTTTGAGATATGCCTTAATTATCTATTAGGGTTTTGCATGAGTCGTATATAAGGATGAAGATCTTATCAGTGCCGCTGCGCGTATCGGAGATTATTGAGTGCTCTGTTTCTTCGTGTTTTTGAGAGTTGAGTTTATTCTTTTCATTCATCAATCGTTGGGGTAGTTAGTTTATTGGTGAGTGATTGTAATACTTTGAACGATTCCACGTTCAAGGTCGGGCTTATCTTTTCAATTATGTGAAAAGTAATTCGGGTAGACTAGAGAGGGTTTACCGAGGATTCATTGGTGAGGAGTAGAGTCGGGTGAGGAGAGAACGTTCAGTGTGGCTGACGTTCCCGAGTCTTGTATCCCTTATACTCATCATAGTGGATTATTTCTTGGAATAGCTTCCCCCATACGTAGGTGTGTTTATCACCGAACTGTGTTACCAACTTGTGTTCTCAACTGTGTTACTATCTGTGTTAAGTGTTGAGTGTTGGGAACCCCTTGCAGTTTGATTTTGATGATGTTTATCGAAACCACACTTAGGCATATTTTCACTTGTTTAGGGTCAAGGCCGATAGATCGACCTGCTACCTGTTAGTGCAGGTCGATGCTCTCTATAATTTAAATACAAGTTCGATCCACTCTGTAAGAGAAAGGTTGTTTATCGACCTGCCTCATTCGGATCGACCCGGTATGTCTAGTTGTCTATCGACCTTCCTTATCAAGCTTCCAGCCTGCTTTGACTTAGAAGATTTCAAGAGCTGGATTTCCATATCAAGGTCGATGCTCCGCCTTCATGGAGCAACACGACCTGATCCTTGCCACGTGGTATGCCAGCAAGGACGAATCTTCCCAACAGCTAGAAGTGAGTCACGCCCCAACGAGTGCCACATCATCCTGACTCCAACGGCTAGTTTTCAAAAACTGCCTATATATACTTCAAGCCATTATCGGATTCAAGTACGGGAAACTAAAGCTATCAACGCAAATACTCTGCCGAAATCTCTCTCAAAATTCATATCTTTTCAAGTGTTCGAAATCCCATTAGTTTCCCAAACACTTGATGAAGAGAGATTTCAGATTCCGATAAAAGCCACAACGACGAAGCGTTCACTGCTGCTTGTCGTTGATTCAAACAACTTCTTCTCCGACTCGTTCGAAGTTAGAAAGATTGTTTCGTGTTCTTCGCTATTATAGACTTAGTCAAGCTCTGTAATTCGTGAAAGGTTGTTTGTACATTTTCTGTACGAAAGGTTGTAAGGGTCACGACCCAAAACTCGTGTCTAGATATATTCAAGTTAGAGTGTATTTAGAACTGATACTCAGTAAGTATAAATAAGAGAGAAGTTGGATCCGAAGGTAAAGGGATTGTCAGGTCGAGTCGACCTGACGTGGACGTAGGAGGGTTTCTCCGAACCAATCTAAATTGCGGTGTCTCTCTCTTTCTCTCTTTATTCATCGCTCTTTCAATATTTTATCAATCTGACGAGCATCAACCTGCATTTGCTTAACGCCATTAGATTTTTCAAAGAGTAATCAACCTCCACCAACTTCCGCATAAACAGTTTGATAAATCAAGCTTGTTTTCAAACGAGCTTGATAGATCAATCTGCCTCTGATAGGATCGACCTTGACAGTCGACCTCTTTATCGACCTGATTTTCAAAGCGTCAAAAAACGGTTGGTATTGGTGTATTCCCCCCCCCCCCCCCCCCCCCCCCCCCCCCCATACACCAATTACTCTTTTCCGGGACCAACATTGAGTTACTTTTACCTACCAAAGTAGGGATTATACAATTTCAATATATAAAGTGGTTTTGGTGAAAACTATATAATTTTTTTTTTTGTGAAAACTAAAAACCATGCATTTTTATGCATAGCATGATTCATTTTTATACATATGATCTTGCATTATAATGCATTATATTTATAAAATAATATATTATTATTATTAAGCAACTTCATATGCATATAAAAATGCATCATGCTATGCATAAAAATGCATGATTTTTAGTTTTCACGAAAAAAATTAGTTTTCACGTGATATGGCAAGAAGAATGTCATTAGTGTTTGTGGGACGGAAAAAACAAAAAAATTCAATGAATTTCAGATATACTATAAATTAATAGCACGAAATTGACCCATCTTAATTAAAATAATCAAACAATATCTAAATAATGAGGTGTGGTTGACGAAAGAAAGTCACTAGCTTGGATTTGGTCATTTCGCATATTTCATGGAAAATTAAGGACGAAGACAAAAAAAAAAAAAAGTAAAAGAATTTTGTTTTCTTTTTGTATTGAACTTGTCAAACAAAGGATAAAGAAATGAAAAAAGACGAATTAATCAAATAATGCTGCATTCCGTGGCATGCGCAGTCGACTTTTGCCTCTTTCATTTACACACTCAATTCTCCATAACTATAACGAACAAGCCTTTAACACGCATCTTCTCCTAAAAAAATTAAAAAAATACAAACATAAAAAACCATGAAAACTCCATCAATCTCAACTCTCTCATTCTTTGTTCTTCTCACGTTCTCATGCCTATATGCAGCTTCCGCCGATAGCCACGACCATTTTCTTCAATGCCTCGCCCAAAAAATCCAAAACTACTCCTCGATTTCGAATGATATTTACACCCCTGCAAACTCTTCCTACGCTTCCGTCCTACAATTTTCCATCCGAAACCAAAGATTCGCCTCCGAATCTATTCCTAAACCGCTAGTGATCATAACCCCGGAACACGAATCACAGATCCCGCCTATCATACTCTGTGCAAAGAAAACCGGTTTGGAAATCAGAGTTCGAAGCGGCGGTCATGACATAGAAGGACTATCTTACGTCTCAAAAGTCCCGTTCGTGATCGTTGATATGATAAACCTCAAGGAAATCACAGTTGATGCCAAAGGAAAGACTGCATGGGTCGGAGCCGGTGCAACGGTCGGAGAACTATACTACAGGGTTGCGGAAAAAAGCCCGGTTCTCGGATTTCCGGGGCCAATCTGCTTAACTGTAGGCGTCGGTGGTAGCTTCAGCGGAGGAGGCTACGGCACACTGATGAGGAAATACGGGCTAGCTGCAGATAATGTTATCGATGCAAGGATAATCGACGTCAACGGCAGAATCCTCGACAGAAAATCCATGGGGGAGGATCTCTTCTGGGCCATCAGAGGCGGCGGTGGCTCCAGCTTCGGTGTTATTCTTGCATGGAAGGTACAACTCGTCGATGTTCCGGAAACAGTCACCGCTTTCTCGATCATCAGATCGACTAACGTCACTGAACTCGTTCACCGCTGGCAATACGTAGCTCCTCAAGCCGACAAAGATTTGTACATCGGACTCTACGTGTCCCGGTCGAACACCACCGTCCAAACAAATTACTTCGGTCTCTTCCTCGGCGGCATCGACGGATTGCTTACAATGATGCAACAGAGTTTCCCTGAATTAGGGCTGACGAGAGAAGAATGCTCAGAGATGAGCTGGGTGAATTCCACCATTTTTTTAAGCCTGGGACAGCTGCAACCGGTCCAAGTTCTGCTTAACCGGACTCAACCCGGTCAAGGAAATATCGAAACAAAATCGGATTACGTGCAGACGCCCATTTCTCAGACCGGGTTCGACGGAGCCGTGAGAATGTTGTACGAACCGGAAGCCTACCAAACTCTTATATACTTTGTCCCGTACGGTGGAAGAATGAATGAAATATCGGAATCCGCCACTCCGTTTCCTCATAGGGCTGGTAACCTTTACATGCTTGCTGGTTTGATCAACTGGGGTAACGATGAGGCTCAAAATGTGGAAAGCTACATGAGGTTTAGTCAAAGTTACTATGATTATGTGGCTTCTTTCGTGTCGAAATCTCCGAGGCAAGCGTACCTCAACTATAGAGATCTCGAGATTGGTGTGAATAACCCTAATGGGAAGACGAGTTACGCACGGGCTAGCGTTTTTGGAAGGAAATATTTCAAGGATAATTTCGATCGTCTTGTTCGGGTGAAGACGATGATTGATCCCACCAATTTCTTCAAGAATGAACAGAGCATTCCGCCATTGCAGTCTAAGTAGACTAAGAATTAAGGAAGGGGAATAATTGATAGTATACGTATGCTTTAGTAACAGCTACCGTCAGCTTATTATAATTTGTTCTCAATAACGTGATCTTGTTTTTTTACGATGATGTACTTACCTACTTATATAATGAAATCTATATATATTGTATTTTTTTTTTTCCTAATTCAAATAATTATCTATCTATCCTCTATGTTGAATTTATTCAATTATTGTAGACAGTGTACGTAACTAATTAAAGGGCAAATATTAATTGCTTGTATACTTTTTTGTTCTTACAACTATAGTTTGTATTTTGGATTGGATATTGATTACGAACGCCAATATATTCCAATTATATAGTGAGTTGCAACTTGCAATAGAAGAAACTCATCGAGAATTAGGTGAAACAAGTGAGTTGCAATATATTCAGATTTTGATATTCGGGGTATAATACGGGGTAGATTCAGAAAAGTCGATAAGTATCCGGAGGCTGCATTTTTCAGATTTTGAATTCCGATGTAATATATTTAATTTTTCATCATTCAGTGGGGCCTTTTGCATAGAAGTTTATATAAATGTCAAAATTTTATGAATGCCCGAAAGAAGAAATTATAGATTGTGTATAATTACATTGAAGAAAATCGTCTCTCCCACTACCACGCGCGAAAAGATGACAAAAAAAAAAAAAAAAAAAAAAAAAAAAGATCGAAAGAAGCTTTCATAAATTTTGATTTATGAGAAGGTGTTTGTTTGAGAGATCATTAACGTTTTTGACAACCGTTTATGAAATTGGGCCCATCTTGGGCCAGCCCATAGTGGGCTTCAGCCAAGATGGGTTGACCCGGCCTAGCCCAGTTGAAACCATGAACAGGTAATTTTTATTTAAACTAGTGGAGATTATATGCGTTACACGTGGATCCGTAATTTTTTATTATCTCATTACCTTAGGTGTACCGATGAATAAGGAACAATTAATAATTTTAAAACTTAAAAAATATTACAAATAAAATTTAAATTAATTAAAAAAAACTAACATTCATGTTTATAATTAAAAAAAAAATAAAAGATTTAAAAGATAAACTATACTATTCTCAATGTCTAAAACTTAAACATCTAAATTAAAGTTGAATATTTACTCACATTAATTCTTTTCTTGTTTGATTTCGATGGACAGAAAACACCTTTTGATCCTTTTGCTTTTTGACACAAGCTTGTCAAAGGTTCAACGAACCATGTGGTTTTTCAGTCTCCGTAGGTCCCTCCTTGGTCGAACCATCATTAGGTTTTTTCATCTCCTTGGTCGAACCATCTTTAGGCTTTTCCGGCTTTGAAGAGGTAAGGATCTCTGCTAGTTTTACCATTATCGCTTCAAACATCTGTATGCCCTTCTACACAGGGGCGATTTTACTCAAGGGCTACACCGGGCTTCAGCCCGGTGTTAGCACAATTTTTTTTAGATATATATATGTAAGTTCAACATTAAATTAAATTTAGCCCAGCCCAAATTTATTTAAAAAGCCCAAGATATAATATTGTTTTAATTATAACTAGAATACTTACTCGCGCGATGCGCGGTCAAATTTTTACACTCACTGAATGTTATTAATAAATTATACTTAAAAATACATCTTGGTTTATAAATTTGAATTAAACTTAAAGCATTTTATCATATTAATTTTTTAAATTTAAATTTAGATCATTAATTTAATAATTTTTCAAATAGTAATTATTTTAAATTTTAATTATTTGTGAAATATGTGATTAAGAATTTATAATTTAGGCAATAGCTATTTCTCAGATTTGCTCAACTATATAAAGCATTTTATCATAGTAATAAAAAAAATCGTCGATTATTTTTGTTTTAATTTTATGATAAAAACATCAAAAATTCACTCAACTTAATCAAGCAATTTCATGAGGATAAGATGTAAATTTGAGAAATAGATTACGTAAATATATTATTTTGAATTATTTCATAAAGAGTTATTTGTATATTATGAGCATTATTTCATAATAAGTTAATTTTACGATATACACTTTTTTCTTTTCTTTTTTCATTTCTTAGCATATTGGCTTTTAGTAGTTTTTTACTTTTTACTTCTTTTTTTTTTACACCAAATCTAAAAAGTAAACTCTCCACCTCAAACATTTTTTAGTAGTGTTAACCAAATACGTAAGATTCTATATCATGATTCTTGAAAAATTGTACACAAAAAAATTTATTTGTTCTTTTACATCCAGATTTTAAAATGTTAAATTTAAAAATAAAAAGATCGTATAATAATTTTAAGAAAAATAAATCATCTCACCTTTTGATGGGAGTACATATATAAGGGATAGATTTTCTTTAATTGATAAATGTCTGCTATATCTGTTCATACTATTGGTTAACTTTTGTCGGCAGCATTAAAAAAAATTTGAACTCCCTTCATCCAGAATAAGTGTTCGGAATTATTAAAAATCATGTTATTAAATAAGTGTTTCATCAAATTCAATGTAAAAAGTATAAGAAAATATTCGGTGAACATGTAAACAAAGAAAACGCACATTGAACATAAATCAACCAAAATTAAAGAAGGTTTTATATTGGTGGCTTAGAGTGATCTGGTCTTGGCTGAAGATCCGATAAAACTAACACCCTCTCTTCCTCTCTTCTCATTGAGCCTGGGCCTACGATTATTCTTTACAAAAAAAAAAATCGCCGTTTGATGATCGCCGCTGCTCACGACCGGCAACTTGATCCTCTGGTGACCACACGTGGTTGCGCTGTGCAAGAAACTGCAATCTTGGTGGGGGCAAACTGATTCTGATTGAAAACGCGGAGGCCTGCATTTTCCGCTTGAGTCTGTCAACGCTTCTCCAAAATTCATCGCGCACCACGATGAGTGACATCTCAACCAAGATTCTTCAATGCAAGCCATAAATGCCACCAGATTGATGAATTAAGAAGCAGTAAAACCGGCTGATGTTTGACTGTTTATCATCGTCAATTTCTTTTGTTATCTCGTTAAAATGAAAAATATAGGATAATGAGAGGAAATTACATGAAAAGGATGAACAAAATTCGAAAAAATGTTTTGTTTTTT
The DNA here is from genome assembly GCA_029379335.1 of Thymus mandschuricus. Taxonomy (NCBI): domain Eukaryota; kingdom Viridiplantae; phylum Streptophyta; class Magnoliopsida; order Lamiales; family Lamiaceae; genus Thymus; species Thymus mandschuricus. The sequence continues at coordinate 32,446,415 of CM057077.1, forward strand.
ACCCGAGCATGACGGCTGAAGACGGAAATGTTAGATCGGGGGATGAAATATATACGAAGAGGCATGTAGTAACAAAATTCATTTGAAATGTAGAACAAAGAGGTGTGTATTGTGTAAACATAATTCGTACAAAATTTTTAAGAATATATAATTACTCGATCCTTTCTTTAAAAGTTGTGTACTTTCATCTAAATAAAAAGTTGTGTCCGTTGACGTTGACGATCTATGAATCAAAACAACAAATTAAGAGAGGCATGTCTTAAAAAACAATGGTCGAATAAAACTATTAGTACAATAAATGGACATACTTGATTCCTCACATGCAATTGTTTGTGTTTGGTTGACAGATGTTGTGAAGGGAGGCATGTTCAAGGAGTGAGCATCATGCAATTAAGTCACAGTGAAAAAGTATTTATAGAATTCGATACGTCCTTACAAACAATTGTGTCTTTTGGAAATGGTGTTATAAGAAAATTAAAGAGACGCTAGCTTATACGGTTTTTCATATAAATAAGTAAAAATACCAAAATACCCCTAAAAATAGACGTGAAAATACAAAAATATCCCTTGTTTTTGTTTTTATATAGTATATAGATATACATTTATTTGGAGATATGAGAGAGAAGTCAGAGAACTCAAGGAACAACATTCCGCCATTTCCTTCTGCTGTTATGCACAAAACTCGCTCATGCTCGCTCGCAGCTCACCCATCTACTACTATTCTTCTCATATCACAAAACAATTCTCTAAATTCTAGGTAATGTGTCCTTTTATATATTTTGATTAATCCATTTATAAATTAATGCACAAACACAACACAAATGAAATTACCTAAATTTATTTTATTTCCCCCAATTGAGTTCTGTAAGTGAGAGATTTTTATTTAAACTTGTTAAAGATGATATTCTTGATTCCTCAATGTATTGAGCAAATTATTATTGCAAGGGGAAGTATAATACTAAGAATTTTGACTATGATATTTTGTATTATATATATATATATATATATATATATATATATATATATATATATATATATATATATATATATATATATATATATATATATAGGATGGATCATGTAGAAATAAGTCCTGGTGTGAGAAATAGAAATAGATCTGAACCATTGATCTTAATTTGATCTATGACTGTAATTGATTTAAGCCTAATTATAAGGTATTATAAGCAAGACTAGGTTTAAGCATGAATTTGCATGTACATTAAAAAACATAATGGTGTTGTAAGCATAAATATATACTGATTTAAGCATGATTTTATATAGTTTTAACTTTTAAGCATCTTTCGCATTTTAGCACGCCAGGATTTTTTTGCACACGAACCATTCCCTATATATATATATATATATATATATATACACACACACACACACACACACACACACACACACGCTTTTACCTTTTCCCATTCCTTATTTTTAGTTGGATATAAATTATTTGGATTGGTGCCTTTGTTTATTTATTTATTATACTTGAGACATGAGATGGTTTAGAACTACATCAGTTGCCTTCAATTTTGAAGTTGATTTGTATGGTAAAATTCTATTTGATTTGTAATTTGTAATTCTTACTTGTTTCTGTTCTTTAGAATATGTTTACCTTAATTAAATTAGTAATTTTTTCTTGTCTAATGTCAAAGTGGTTATTAATATAGTTTATTTGTATACATGATATTTTCATAAATTAAAATGGAGCACCAACATTGTGCAAAGAAAGGAAAATGACTCATATCATCTTTCTTTAAGAACGTGATCGTCAGGATAATGAAAGCAGCTCGAGCCCTTCATCAACACCGATCCAAAGTCAAAATAATCAATCAAATGCAATACATGTGGAGCAAGAAAACTCTATTTCGGATTTGCAACCAAGTACAATTGAGCGTGATCCCGGGAAAATGAAGCAAATGTGGGAGCATCCTGTAAATGTACGTGATGAGATTAGACGTGCATATCTAAAACATGATATTACTATTCTTCTCCTATCACAAAACAATTCCCGAAAGGATAAATCAAGGGAATAAATCAAGGGAATAAATGTGCATTTCTTACCCATGTTGGTTCTGCAGCTACGTCTCCACATACTATGTGTTTAAGATGAGCAGAAGATTTGATGAGACCTATTGGGTATATAGACAGAGTTATGCATGCTCAGACAAATATCGAGAGGGAGAAAAATCGGCTACGCTTGAAGACCTCGATAATAAGTCTTCATTTGCTTGCACTTCAAGTTTGTGCCTTTAGAGGTCATGATGAGTCTTCATCTTCATCCAATTGTGGGAATTTTCTATAATTGGTGAAGTCTTTTGCATATATGAATAAGGAAGTTGGTGATGTTGTTCTTGATAATGCTCTGAAAAATGCCAAATACATTTCTTCGGATATTCAAAAAGATATTTTGCGTATTATGGCTAATAGAATTCGTCGGATGATTTGTGATGAAGTTGGAGATAGATATTTTTGTATTCTTGTTGATGAAGCACAAGATATTTCCAAACAAGAGCAAATGGTAATTATCTTGAGATTTGTGAATGCTCATGGAATTTTGACAGAACGTTATTTTGCCATCAAAAGTGTTAGTGATACCACTTCCTAAATTTGAAGAAAGAGATATGTGGGGTTCTTTCTCATCATGATCTTCGAGTTGAGAAAATGAGAGGTCAGGGCTATGATGGTGCTAGTAATATGCATGGAACATGGAATGAGCTTCAAGCATTATTTCTTAGAGATTGTCCATATGCCTATTATGTTCATTGTTTTGCGCATCGTCTACAACTGGCATTAGTTTCTGCAGCTAAGGATGTCGATGTTGTTTGGGAATTTATGTCTCATTTAGATAATGTGGTGAATATTATAACTTCTTCTCCAAAGCGTGTCTCTGAACTTCACGCCGCTCAAAGACTTGAACTTCAGAATTTGTTGAATATAGGAGAGCTTGAATCTGGGCATGGTGCCAATCAAATTGGTAATTTACAGCGAGCCGGAGCTACTCGTTGGAGTTCACACTACAATTCTTTTAGGAGCTTGATCGACATGTATGGTGCAACTTGCAAAGTGTTTCAGTGCATCATTGAACATTCTCAAAATGGAAGAATTAAAGGTGAGGCAAAAGGGGTGTTACAAAAAAATAGCGAGTTTTGAATTCATATTCACACTGCACTTGATGCACAAGATCATGAGAGTTAATGATTCTCTTTGTCAGATTCTTCAAAGAAAAACTCAAGACATTTTGGCAGCTATTGCATTTGTGTCTAGTACTAAAGCAATTCTGCAAGAATTCAAAGAATGCGGTTGGGAAAAATTTCTTGAAGAATTCAAGGTGTTTTGCTTGAAGAATGATATTGATGTCCCCAATTTGGATTCTCCATATAAGGTTGGTCGTTCTCTTGGGCTAACTACAGTGAAACATCATTACCATTATGATGTTTTTAACGAAGCCATAGATGGCTTCTTGATGGAGTTGAATACAAGATTTACTGATACGTCTCTTGAATTGCTTTCTCTCAGTGGCCTTAGACCCCAAAAAATCATTTTATTCATTCAACAGTGGTGACATATGCAATCTTGCCAGGAAATTATATCGTGAAGACTTCACTGATCAAGATATTGTTTCATTAGAGCACGAGTTGAGACATTATAAACATGATGTGATAGTCATGCAAGAGTTTCAAGTTTCCACACTTACTGAGTTGAGTGAACTGCTTACCAAGACTGGGAGATCGAAAGTTTATGCTATGCTGACCAGACTGATTCACCTTATCTTGACGTTGCCGGTTTCCACTGCTACAACTGAACAAGCATTTTCTGGAATGAAGCTCGTGAAAACGGCACTTCGTAACAAGATGGGAGATGAATTACTCGAAGACTCATTGATGCTTTAATTGAGAAGGATTTTGTTAAAGATATAGATATAGACTCAGTTATTGATGAATTTGATCTATTAAAGTCTCGCAAGGCACATCTTAGTAAACATCGAAGTATTTTATTTAAATTTATATGTTGAAATTATATGGGTCAAAAGTTTTACTTTACAGCCCACCCCACTACCAATTTCTGGCTTCGCCACTGCATCTACAGTTTTTTGCATCAACAAAATTTTCCGATCGAACTCTACCTTCAAACCTTTCACCATCTTTTCTATCTCCTTCATACGTGCATCTAATCTCGTCCCCCATGAAAACGATCCGACAAGTCATATTTGTAATATTTTTTTTTTTATCTACTTAACTTAGATGTACATATGAATAATGAATAATTAATAATTTGAAAACTTAACAAACATGAAAAATAAAATTAAAATTAATAAAACTAAAACTAATATTTATGTTTAAAAAATAAAATAAATAATAAAAATTATATTATTTCAATTTCTAAAACTTAAAACATTCAAATTAAAGTTGGATGTTTATTCACATCAATCCTTTTCTTGTTTGTTTTTTATGGACGGAGAACACCTTTTGATCATTTTGCTTTTCTGCACAAGCTTGTCCAATGTGATGTCATCATCGTTGCTAAGAATATCAATGCAATCTTCAAACTTCTTTTCTATTATCTTTCTTTTCGCTTTAATTTCCTTGCACTTCATCAAGTTTCACCTCGCCGTTTAATTTTTTATTTTTTTCCACTTGAGCCGACTTGGTGTTTTTCTTTGCCCTTTTATTTTATGCTGAATTTACTCTCTTGGCTGATTTTTTCTTTTCTCCAACTCGAGGTGTTTCAATTTCATTTTGTTTACGATCTATTGGCTGGATTTTGCATTTCTTCAGCTTGATTTAATCTGGACTCTTAAATTGATGTTTCTCCACAGGTATTGATGCAGTTAACCCTTTGTATTGCGTTGACTATGATACTTAGGTTACCACTGTTATCAATCTTGACAGACTTGATCTCAATCATGAAACAGATTTTAATTGAATTTTGTAAGCTCAAACCTCTATAGTATACCGATTCATTTCATCCTGGAGAAATATAATTCTTATAATTAGAAATCTTTACAAACTTTTCCTAAAATTATAAAGTAAAATTTATATAGAATACTTATTATAGCAAGCACTAACCTCCTTAATTAAAAAATGTATTCATCCACGAAGCATCCTACAAATATTGCGGCGGCATATTCAAACATTGTGACTTGCGCATTATAATCCTCTTCTATAACATTTAGAGTTATTATGTATGTGCGGTGACATAGATAATAGATGTAACATATATTTAAAGTAAAATAAAATATTTATGCACAATTATTTAATTATATTATCTCGGCGGCGTCTCAAAATCTTCAATATTACATTTTTTTGCACATTGCAATTTCGCCATTTTTTGGATATGATGTTCATACACGAATCGTACCAAATTGATGATTTGTTTTGAACTTTGTCTACAACTCACGTAAAACAACAGTAAGAATCAAAATTTATTTTAAAAAAAGTATATTATAATTAAATTTTATATTATAATTTGAGAATATACAACATTTTTTGTGAACATATTTGCTCTTGGACTTGTCTTAACTGGCTTAATCAACACTTTAGTAGTAGATATTGAAATTATGCTAGAAATAGCAGCGCGTATAACTGGCCATGAGAAAATACCGGAGATTGTAGGTAGACTCCATTGTTAGGTATAGTTTGTCCTCGGGCTTTATTCAATTAATTTATTTATTTATTGTAAATTAAAAATTGAAAAAATAAATTATTAAATTTCAATTTTTGTTTTTAATAAAATAATTGGGCTCCAATTTTTGTAAATATTTTTTTAGTTTTCTCATTTGAAAATAAATGTTAAATTAAAAATTAAAATTAAAATTAAAATAATTAAATAAATAATTAATTAATTAAATATAAACTGAAAATCGAAAAATAAATTATTAGAATTGTATTTTTTTTATTTTTAATAAGATAAGATAATAATTATAATCCTAATTCATTATTCTACCTTAATTTCTGTGTCAAAAAGAAATGTAACAACTTGAAAAGTCCGGAGGGAGTTAGAGGTGGCCACGGTTCCGATTCCGGTTCCGTTTCCGGTTTGAGCAGGAACCGAATCAAACAGGAACTGGAACCGGAACTGGCGGTTCCCGGTTCCACTCCCTTGGAACCGTAATCAAACCGGCTACCTCACAGTTTCAGATTCGGTTCCTAACCGATGGTTCCAGTTTGGATCTGATGGAACCGGTCAAATTATAATTATTTATAGATATTTTTTTATTTTATAATTTGAACTTTAATCATAGTATTTAATAAAGGTGTAAACTATATTCAATTATATAAATGTTAGTTTCACACCCACTTCTACTAATTTTTCAATGTGAGATAAGTTTCCTACCTTATAGAGTGCTACCTCCTCTCAACTCTAATATTTTTTTCAATTATATAAATGTTGCAATTGTTGTGTGTTTAGGGGTTCGAATTATTGTGTTTTATTGGTATGAAATTGATGAAATCATACTAATTTAGTGTTTGTTTTCCATTTGTTACGTGTTTTATGGTTAAAATTATTGTGTTTTATTGGTACGTAATTGGTTAAATGATACCATTTTAGAGTTTGTGTTCTAATTGTTTTGTGTTTTAAGGTTTGAATTATAGTGTTTGTGTTCCATTTGTTATGTGTTTTATGGTTCAAATTATTGTGTTTTATTGGTACATAATTGGTGAAATCATACTAATTTAGTGTTTGTGTTCCAATTGTTATGTGTTTTATGGTTCGAATTATTGTGTTTTATTGGTACGTAATTGGTTAAATCATACTAATTTATAGTTCGTATTCTAATTGTTGTGTGTTTCGAGGTTTGAATTATTGTGTTTTATTGGTATGAAATTAGTGAAATCATACTAAATTAGTGTCTGTGTTCCATTTGTTATGTGTTTTATGGTTCGAATTATTTTTTTTATTGGTACTTAATTGGTCAAATCATACTAATTTAGAGTTTGTGTTCCAATTGTTATGTGTTTCGAGGTTTGAATTGATGTGTTTTATTGGTATGAAATTTGTGAAATCATACTAAGTAATGGTTTTGCTTAGATTAGACTAAGCTTATCGGTGCCCATGGAGAGGCAACCCCAACCTCCGGCTATTTAAATAAAAATGAAAAAATCGAGTTTTTGAGTTGTGGGCGGTCGATTTCATGCCAACCTCTAACCTCTCCTTGCCAACCTCCAACCTCTCCTTTTTGTTCTTTTAGTTTAACTTTAAGCAGTTTTCCCTTTTTTTCTTTTTCTTTTTATTCTTTTCCATTCTCTAAAATTAATTACTGAATTTAGTATAATTATTTCTAACTTTACAAAATACTTATTCTCTCATTTCTCTGATTTATTTTTAATTATTATATAAATATAATTAAATTATTATTAAAATTATATCAAAATTTTATATATAATCTTGGGGTTGGATAATTTTGAATGGTCATGGATAAACATATAAAAACAGAAGTGGTTGAGGTTGGATGAATAGTAAATTAATATAAGAGAGAGAAATTAATATAATAATGTGAAGGTTGAATGGTTGGGGTTGCTGATAAAGATAGTCTTATGGATTTCGTACAAAATTAGTGTATATTATTTAAAACCATACAGGCTGCTAGCTAATTTAGTACGAAATTAATGAAAAATCGTACTATTTTTTTTTTACAAACTGTGGTGCAGTGTGGATAATATGGAACCAAAATTGCAAGGCTCTTTGCTTGTTTGATATGAATTGATCATTTCGTGTAATTTATTTATTTTATTTTAGCTTGAATGGATATACACCCGATACGACATGGAGGGTAGGAAGCATAAGAAAATCAACATTCTCCACTATATCATTTTTTGAGAGGTCGAGTCATCTTCAAACTTTGAAACAATCTACTTCAAAGTAGGCGACGCAATGCTGCATTTTTCATACCAAATATTAGCGTGTAAAAATATAATTACAAATTGTAAAGATATTGTGGTGTTGTTAATGCTAGTTTTGGTATGGTACGTATTGTTTGTAATCATGGTTGTGTGTCAATTCAAAGTGATTATTAGTTGAGAATATGAGTCAGTTCGTAACGATAACTTAAAACATAGTACGATATATATAAGCAAGTATGAATTTGTCAATACAATATGAATCTATTCATACTACTCACATATAAAAACTTGACAAGGTTCGAGAAATTTAAACCCGAGTGAAAAAACATAACCCTATCAAGAAATTAAAACCCAGTTAGATAAATCATGTAGAAGAAGTCTAAACCATGTAGAAGAAATCTAAACCATGAAAGGGAAAAACTAAACCCTCCAGGTAAAAGCTAAACTCTATATGGAAAATCTAAATTTTATCGTGTCTCTTAATCATGTACGAAATGCGAATTGCATACCAAGTTCATATGCACAAAAAAAAAAAAAAAAAAAAAAAAAAAAAAAAGTGTCATCTATTTGCATGTATAGTCATACATTTGATATGATGTTTAAATTTTTACTTATCGTATTGATATCATTCATACCATGATTTAAAATTGGTTACGCCTTTGTACCCTATACGAAGTGCAAATTAGGTACCAAAATACAAAATAAAGTGTGTA